>JANRMT010062842.1:34627629-34682743 GCA_026402145.1 Polypterus bichir lapradei
TGCTATTGTGGTTTTGCTTGTGTGCTTCAGTAAGTTACCGTCCCCTCGCTCTTACTTTTTTACCGTTCATCTAATGAATACACTGAGTATGGCTTTACCAAAACAATCATTGATCGCGAATAAATTATCCATTATTCATGAAGCTTCAATAGGTGAATAGGTGATCTGTCTTTCTGCGTTAACCGCATGCGTTTTCATACGTCTCAAACTAAGGGGATGCGAGGTTAAAATAAATCGAGAAGCGCGCGTACATACTTAGTGCATCCCCTCTCAGGAATCGAACCTCGGACGTGGGCGCTACAGGCGAATGCTTTACCATCACGCCACTGCGTGTGGTTTATCTATTCGAGCGTAGCAGTGTAATTAGGTTTTTGTTCAGCACTCTTTGGAACTGTTACTTTTTGTCTGCGCACTGCGTCAGTTCACGTGAGCCGCTGAATATGGTTTTATATGTCAGTCGCTCGCTTCTAATTGTTTCGCTGCCTTCTTAATTATATAATGCATGTTTTCTAAAGCGCGTTTTCTAGCTCTTCCTGGCTTTCTACGTAATGCGTGATTACGTGAGAGGCGTGATGATGTCATACGGAACTCCGCCCCTCCAGCTCAACTCCATTACAGTAAATGGAGAAAAACAACTTCCAGTTATGACCATTACGCGTAGAATTTCGAAATGAAACCTGCCCAACTTTTGTAAGGAAGCTGTAAGGAATGAGCCTGCCAAATTTCAGCCTTCTACCTACACGGGAAGTTGGAGAATTAGTGATGAGTCAGTCAGTCAGTGAGTGAGTGAGTGAGTGAGTGAGTGAGTGAGTGAGTGAGGGCTTTGCCGTTTATTAGTATAGATATAAATAAATACATAAAAAAACATATTGTTCATGGCATAAATTTTACACCTAATGTAACATTTTTGTTGCAGTATATAGGTACGGTAGCTTATAATGTTAGACTGTTGAATTTTTCATTTATTTTGCAAACTGTACATTTTTTGAAATTAATTACAACTAAGAAGATAAGCCTCTGCTACTATTGTTTAGTTTTTGGTTTGCATAAACAAACTGACTTGAAACTGCTGCTGCCAAACCGCTGTCCTAAGACTGCAATGACGTATGCAATTTGGTTTTTCAAATCGAGGAATCTGAGGTGTATATCAATCACTGCAGTAGTGCTAATGTTAAATGAACATCATCATTTAGAATGTAAAAATAATGTATGTTATTATGCAACTACAAATAAAATGCATTGATTGCATTGCATTGATGCAGAGATGCTATAATGCAAAAGTTAGCTCTTCTGCAGAATCTTACTGTTAGAAAAAAAATCCAACTCAAGATTTAGCAATGAATTAACCTTTATACTTTTTATTTGGTTTCCTTAACCTAAAACAAAAATTTCAAATAAAACCACACAGCACTGTGCATTGAAATAAGCATGTGCCCATAAGCCATGCTTACTTTGAGTGTTCTAAGCAAAAAAAAACCTGGGTCATCACTTATACAGTGGAACCTCAGTTCATGACCATAATTCGTTCCAAAACTCTGGTCGTAAACCGATTTGGTCGTGAACCGAAGCAATTTCCCCCATAGGATTGTATGTAAATACAATTAATCCATTCCAGACCATAGGAACTGTATGTAAATATATATATTTTTTTTAAGTTTTTAAGCACAAATATAGTTAATTAAACCATAGAATGCACAGCGTAATAGTAAACTAAATGTAAAAACATTGAATAACACTGAGAAAACCTTGAACAACAGAGAAAACTAACACTGCAATAGTTTGTGCTATAGCGCTACCAACCGCTGGCTAAAAGCACTTCTTTTAATGAGTTTTAAGCACTGGGAAAAAAATGAACATTTGAAAAAATCCGTAATTTAATAAACCACCAAGAAAAATAACATTGCAGCAATGTACGCTACGAACCGATCGCTGGAAACAGAAGTGAAAGCAAAATCAAGCCCAGTGCATTCTTTAACTGACTTCCTACCTTAATGCGTCCAGCTCTCTCTCGCTCTGCCTGTGTGTGTGCGTCTGTCTCTCTCTTGCGCTGCCTGTGTGTGTGTGTGTCGCGCTCTCTCGCTCTCTCTGTCTTGCTCGCTGCACAGGAAATGCACATGGAGAGACTGAACATGTACAAACAGAAAGGGAAACTGGCTTGTTCGTATACATTGTGTGTGGTCGTGAACCGAGGCAAAAGTTTGGCGAACGTTTTGGTCGTAAACCGAGTTGTACATGTACTGAGACGTTCGTGAACCGAGGTTTCACTGTATGTAGTTTCTTATAAGGTGATGACAGTTTGTTGCTTGCTTACCATCCCACCTCACAACAGGAAGCATGCCATTACAGGGTGTGTTGAGAGTTTAATAATAGCATAAAAGCATGTTATCTTATGTGGAAAAATAACTCAATTCGTAACAAAGTACATAGTAACACCCAAATATTCTGATTCAATCAGTGCTGCAATCTTAATCACTGCTTAATCAAAACTGCTCTGACAGGTGGTGTTTTAAATCCTAATGATTAAAACAGGCATACAAAGCAAACCAAAAGTTTCATCATCTTTGCTGTGAATCAATGCTGTGAATCCTGCCGTCCCAATTTTACACATACAGTACTATTCAGATACATGTAAAAGGGCAGACACACACATTTATAAACAGCACATAAATTAACATTTATATTTATGTAGCAGTGCTACAAACTAATATAGCTAGACATTGTATTTTTGCTTAATTTAACTCATTCTACTTGCAGTTTTTTAAATTGGATTTTTTTTTTTTACCTATATTGGTTTGTGCAAACAAAAAACACAAAATGGACACATTATTGCTGTAAACCAAATTTGTTGATATATAGATTAAGTACCAGTGTTTAAGCTAATAAAAATAAAAAAAATAAAAAATGTGCACTTGATACTGTGTATATAATGAAACAAATACCACCACAACATACCTGAAAATTGATAACATTGAGATCACATAGCATAGATGTACTACAGACTTTGAAAATAAAAATTACAGTCATATGAAAAAGTTTGGGAACCCCTCTCAGTCTGCATAATAATTTACTTTCAACAAAAAAGATAACAGTGGTATGTCTTTCATTTCCTATGAACTTCTGAGTACTGGGGTGTTTTATGAACAAAGATTTTTAGTTTAGCAGTATTTAGTTGTATGAAATTAAATCAAATGAGAAAAACTGGCCGTGCAAAAATGTGGGCACATTCATAATTTTGCTGATTTGAATGCATGTAACTGCTCAATACTGATTACTTGCAACACCAAATTTTGGATGGATTAGCTCGTTAAGCCTTGAACCTCATAGACTGGTGTGTCCAATCATGATAAAAGGTATTTAAGGTGGTCAACTGCAAGTTGTGCTTCCCTTTGACTCTCCTCTGAAGAGTGACAGCATGGGATCCTCAAAGCAACTCTCAAAACAATCGAAAGCAAAGATTGTTCAGTATCATGGTTTAGGGGAAGGCTACAAAAAGCTTCAACTGTAAGGAATGTAATCAGAAAATGGAAGGCCACAGGCACAGTTGCTGTTAAACCCATGTCTGGCAGGCCAAGAAAATACAGGAGCGGCATATGTGCAGGATTGTGAGAATGGTTACAGACAACCCACAGATCACCTCCAAAGACCTGTAAGAACATCTTGCTGCAGATGGTGTATATGTACATCGTTTTACAATTCAGCGCAATTTTCACAAAGAACATCTGTATGGCAGGGTGATGAGAAAAAAGCCTTTTCTGTACTCACCCCACAAACAGAGTAGCTTGTTGTATGCAAATGCACATTTAGACAAGCCATATTCATTTTGGAACAGAGTGCTTTGATCTGATGAGACAAAATTGAGTTATTTGGTCATAACAAAAAGCTCTTTGCATGGTGGAAGAAGAGCACCGCATTCCAAGAAAAACACCTGCTACCTACTGTCAAATTTGGTGGAGGTTCCATCATGCTGTGGGGCTGTGTGGCTAGTTCCGGGACTGGGGCCCTTGTTAAAGTCGAGAGTCGGATGAATTCAACCCAGTATCAACAAATTCTTCAGGATAATGCTCAAGCATCAGTCACAGAGTTGAAGTTACGCAGGGGTTGGATTTCCAACAAGACAATGACCCAAAACACAGTTCGAAATCTACAAAGGCATTCATGCAGAGGGAGAAGTACAATGTCCTGGAATGGCCGTCACCGTCCCCTGACTTAAATATCATCAAAAATCTATGGGATAATTTTCAAGCAGGCTGGCCATGCTCTGCAGCCATCAAATTTAACTGAACTGGAGAGATTTTGTATGGAAGAATGGTCACAAATACATCCATTCAGAATCCAGACACTCATCAAAAGCTATAGAAGGTGTCTAGAGGCTGTTATATTTGCAAAAGGAGGCTCAAATAAGCATTGATGTAATACCTCTGTTGGGGTGCCCAAATTTATGTACCTGTCTAATTTTGTTATGATGCATATTGCATATTTTCTGTTAACCCAATAAACTTAATGTCACTGCTGAAATACTACTGTTGCCATAAGCCATGTCATATATATTAAAAGGAAGTTGCTACTTTGAAAGCTGAGCCAATGATAAACATAAATCTAAAGAATTTAGAGGGGTTTCCAAACATTTTCATATGACTATATGTTGGCTTGAACCAGGTCTGCAACTATAATGAAATAAGCTAAAAAAAAACAACATGATCCCATGAAAGTTACAGTTCACCAGTTGGCTGTCTTACTGTAAAGAAAAAAGTTACTTAAACCTGCTATGTTATTTCTATTGGTAAGAACAAAAGCTGTTCGTTGGAATTGTGATCAGAATACAGCTGTCCTACTTTGTGTTGGCTCCAACCAAAGTTTAATGGGAAAGTGTTGTCCATATTCAGACAGGCCTTGTAGCTCTATATTGCAAAATATCATACTGTAATTGATACAGACTATTAATGTAAATTCTTTGTGGATGATGGAGGCATCTTTTGTAAAAAATAGTCACCCTAAAATTGTACAACCGTTGTAATGCTGTTAATACTTTTTCCTTTTATAAATCATTTCAAAATATAGTGTATATACTAATTATTACAAAGTAGCACAGTATTGTCTACTAAAATAATTAAGAATTATTAATACTAGGCAATAAATGAAATTAAATTGCTCTTTCTGGTCTTATATACAGTAAATATGTTTATAGTTTTAGGAAACTCTTTATGACCAAGTATACATCTGACATGTGTCACAGGATAATCCAGTGCTGTATTTTCATGCTAATTAAGCCTGTTATTTTGACATGTAAAGTTAGAGTTGAAGCCAGCAGAACAGTAGTAATTTGTAGGTGGTACACTGAGAATTGGGGTGAAGTGAAACACATAAATATATGTGGCTTAAATGAATGAACATCAGTTTTATAATAATAGAGACAAAATAAAGATTTTTTTATTTAATTATAAATATGTTAATGAAAAATATGATTTGTAATTTTTCAGGTAAGGAGGAGAGAAGTTACATTAGTTACAGTATGCTCACTAATCATGGCACCTGAAAATGGCAACATGTTTTATGATGATTAATACATACAAGTACGAATTTCATTGTACACTGTTCTTGTGACCTATAAACCACAGTCGAACACTTGATATCCAAATCACCAAATTCTACCCACAGAACACAAAGGCATGTAGGTTTAAAAGGAAGTCTCGTTGACAGGATCCAGCTATGGACACTTCATAATGTCAGAGTTTCAATTCATTGTCTTCAAAACTATACATTTTATTTTATCATTAAAACACAATTGTTTTTAAAATTGTTATTATAAAAGCGCATATAGTTCTGTGAAGAAGTATTTGTTCCCTTAATAAGTTCCTCTACTGTTTCACTTTTTGTGACACTGAATATTTTAGGGCCTGAACCAAATTAAATATTAAAAAAACAGTACTTGAGTGAACAAATTGGACTTTTTGCATATGTCTGTTCTTGAATATTATTATACAGGTAAAATTCCATTGCAACAAACTGCCAGGGACCTAAAAAATATTTTGTTGTAATGAAAATTTTGTAGTAATGAGATTCTGTATTTCTCACTATAGTGCTTTCTTTAACTTGCATCCAGGCATTTTCAATCATTTCAGTAGCTTCTTTTGCATTAATTTTAATCTCCTCCTGTCTATAAGTTATGCTGACCAGAATTTGTCTCAGCATTTCCTTGCGATAATACACTTTCAGGGTGCAAATGATGCCCAAATCCAATGGCGGAAGCACTGCTGTGCAATTGGGTGGGAGAAATTCAATGCAAACATTATCTAAATATGGAAGCATGTTGTGAGTAGCACAGTTACCAGTCAGAAGCTGAATTATCCTTGTCTTCTTCTTCATATTGTGAGGTTTCTGAACTCTTTTCGGACTAACCCCCCACCCAATGGGAACGACATGCTGAAGTGCATCTCAAATCGCGATTGCCACATCTGTGGAAGATTGTTTGTCTGTTGCTGGGGCAGGGCAACAGCAGGCTCACAGCGCTGCAGTGAAGTGCCACAGAAGCAAATCCTAAAAGATCGTGGTCATACTATAAGTCCCTGTCTTGCACCCCAAAACACGAGGCTGAGTCTCAGTACTTTAGCAAAACTGGCTTTATTCAGCTTGAAACAGGAAAAGCACATTTATTTATTGTAGCATGATCTGCCACTCTCCTATACACAGGTAATACATAGTGGCCAAGTAATACTGTTCCTTGCATTTGCAATGCTCCTTGCATCACCCATCGAGATCTTTTCTGTTTATTTAGGCAGCGAGCCGCAACATAGCTGTGAGACGAGGTGATCACACTTCGGGATGCTTTTCAGCATGTTGTCTATTTGGGGGAGGTCCCAAGAGAGCTTAGAAACTTCACATTTTCTTGAATGAGTACTGCATTAATAGGAAGGTTTCTTGAACGAGCATCACTGAACCAGATTTCGACGTCTTCAAAAACAGCAGTTCGCATACATTTGCAACTCGAGATTTTTCTTCTTTTTTTGCTTAGTCTTTCAAGAAAGTTGACAGTGTCGATGACGAAATTCCAAATTCACTGGCAACATCTTTTTTTCTATTTACTGGAATCGAGAGACGCAAAAATTTAAAGTTTTTTTTTCTAATATGAACTGTTGTCGTTTTTTCGTGTCTGCCATTTCAATAGGAGTGTGACAATGAGTTAAATTCCAGTGGATGTTTTTCAAATGTTGACAAGCAATAAGCAAAAGGTATCACTGAAAACCAAAGAAAACAAAAACAGCAAAAAAAAAATAGTACAAGAAAAGTTTGAAGAAAGAAAAAAATTTACAATGTTTCTGTTTGGGGATCATTGTGCACAACTGAGCTGCAACCACAGAACTAACTGCTCTGTGAATGATTCATTCAGGCATTTCAAGGTCTTTTGGCACTTTGTTGTAATGAAAGTCTGCTGAATGTATTTCGTAGTAACAAGATTTCTATAGACTCAAGTCATATGGGGAAACTGTTGGGGCCATAAAAACACTTTTTTGTATTGAAAATTTTGTTGTAAAGCTATTTGTGAGTGGCAAAAGTATGTGAACCTCTAGGATTAGCAGTTAGTTTGAAGGTGAAATTAGAGTCAGGTGTTTTCAATCAATGGGATGACAATTAGGTGTGAGTGGGCACCCTATGTTATTTAAAGAACGGGGATCTTTCAAAGTCTGCTCTTCACAACACATGTGGTTGTGAAAGTGTATCATGACAAATTCTAAAGGGTTCACAAGCTTTCAAGCACAACTGTATAGCGCATCTTTATGTGATCCAAATAAATAAAATGCGAGCCATAGCGCATCTTTATGTGATCCAAATAAATAACATTCGAGCTATAGAGCGTCTTCATGTGAAAACAGCAGTGTCAGATGGGGAGGAGGGGGAGAATCGTGCACGCAACTGGGAGAATGAAACTGAATTAAAAAAAAAAAGCTAACCTTTACAATTATCATACATTTACACTGGCTGTTACAGACTGACTGAAATCAAATGTATGTTTTTATTCTAAAATAGTACAGTACATGCAATATTATTTGAAAACGAACAGCGTCAGATCAGGTTTGAATACACGATGGCGCTGTTACAGAAGGCGTGAGCTTATTCAGTGCAGCAGTTTCAATGCACAGTACATGCAATATTATTTGAAAACAAACAGCGTCAGATCGTGTTTGAATACACGCTGGCGCTGTTACAGAAGGCGTGAGCTTATTCAGTGCAGCAGTTTCAACGCACAGTACATGCAATATTATTTGAAAACAAACAGCGTCAGATCGGGCTTATATTCAAACCACATCTGTTCGTTTTCAAATAATATTGCATTAGTGCGATGATGTTTTCACGTATATTGTCTCTTTCTTTCATCTTGCGGTTTGTAATCAGTGACTGCGTGTTTTTTTTTCGCCCGATCTTGCCAGTCCCCACATGTTGCTGTATGGCGGTATTTCTCTTGTACTCCAGGACATGCAGAGGACAGAATAGTACAAACCAGTAAGTTCAGCAATATATGCAATCAGACAGACAGATAGTCACTAGATATATAAATAAACAGGGAAGGCATTGGCTCCATATTCTGAGTGATCGGTGAATGACTGGATATTGATATATTGACGAACATTAATATTTCCTGGTTCACAAAGCAGGGCATATAAAGAAATTGAGCAAGATTTAATTTCTACTGCTGACCAGGCTGGCAAAATAATTTTTCCTGATTTTCGGCTCTTTATAGTGTGTATATTTGAAAGTTAGGTTCTATCATGTCTCCTTCTGCCTTAGGTCTTTTTAGAGTAGCCTTTTCAATGTGTGGATGTCCTGCTTTCCATATAAATGATGATATAATTTAGTTTCCTAAAGAATGATTTGTTGATGTATATAGGGGTGCTTTGAAATAGAAAGAGAAGACCATGTGTTATCTTGTTTAATTTTTTCCATGCTGTTACCACAATAGTTTTGAAAAAGATCTTTATATTTATTGTGATGTGTATCCCTAGATATTTAAATTGTTTTGGTAGAATTAATTGTTAGTTATCCAGTCTAGTATGGTGTGCTGGTGAGTTCACTGAAAAAAGCACTTTCATTCAGATTCATTTTGAGTCTAGATGTTTGGTTTTTTTACATTCTGATAATACCATAAAGACTAATGGTAAAGATATTTGTAATATATAAAAAAGTAATTTTTTCAGTTCAAGTCCTTCCCTGGTAGTCCCCTTTATCTGTGATGTGTTTTTGAAAACAAATGACTAATGACTCAATGGCTATTGCAAAAAGTATTGGTGACAGAAGGCACCCTTGCTGAGCACCACATTTAGTTTGGAGTACAGTGATCCCTCGCTATATTGCACTTTGACTTTCGCGGCTTCACTCCATCACGGAATTTATATGTAAGCATATGTAATTTATGGTACATGCTTCTTCAGTTGGTTTGCTCAGTTGATTTCATACAAGGGACGCTATTGGCGGATGACTGAGAAGCTACGCAATCAGAGCACATATTATGTATTAAATAAAACTCCTCAATGATATATGATATGCTTCCCGCGTGGTGCTTCGCATACTTAAAAGCCTGAATAGCACCTATTGATTTTTGATTGTTTGCTTTTCTCTCTCTCTCTCTCTGACATTCTCTGCTCCTGACGGAGGGGGTGTGAGCAGAAGGGCTGCTCGCAAACTGGCCTAGAGGATACAGACGCTCCTCTAAAAAAGCTGAAAGACTACCTTCACATTGCTCCCTTTCTTGCAGCTACTTTGTTGGGCAGTGCTTCGCATACGTAAAAGCCCGAACAACACCTATTCATTTTTGATTGTTTGCTTTTCTCTCTCTGTCCCTCTCTCTCTCTCTCTCTGACATTATCTGCTCCGGATGCACACTCCTTTGAAGAGGAAGATATGTTTGCATTCTTTTAATTGTGAGGCGGAACTGTCATCTCTGTCTTGTCATGGAGCACAGTTTAAACTTTTGAAAAAGAGACAAATGTTTATTTGCAGTGTTTTAAAGTCCCTGTCTCTACAACCTCCTGTGTTTCTGTGCAAATCTGTGACCCAAGCATGACAATATAAAAATAACAATATAAATGTATGGTTTTTACTTCGCAGATTGTAATAACATGATACATTTTAAGTCTCACATACCATCTTTTGTGCCGTCTTTTTTTTTCTGGGGCTTCCTCCTGACCTAACAGGAGTGGCAAACATCAATAGATCACCACACAGAAAACATTAAATTTATTATATTCCAACTCTCTGCACATTTAGAATCCTTAGACTTATACTTGATATCACTTTCATGATGAAATGCATTAAAGTATTGTCACGCATGAGTCACAGATTTGCACAGAAACAGAGGAGGTTTAGAGACAGGAACTTTATTCAAACACTGCAAACAAATATATGTCTCTTTTAAAAGTTTAAACGTGCTCCTTGACAGGTGAGACAGTTCCATCTCACAATTAAAAGTATGCAAAAATATCTTCCTTTTTCTAAGGAGTGCGTGTCAGGAGCAGGGAATGTCAGAGAGAGAGAGAGATAGAGAGAGAAAAAAGAAGCAAAACAATCCAAAACTGACAGGTGCTGTTCAGGCTTTTAAGTATGCGGAGTACCACAAAGGAAGCATATCGCGCGACAGAGCAGCCGCAAGTAAGGGAGCAATGTGAAGGTAGTTTGTCAGCGTTTTTAGGAGGGGTTTTCCCAGGAGCGTCTGTATTCTCTAGGTGTGCGATCAGCCCCCCAGCTCACAGTATGTATGTTACATTTTACAGATAAATTGTTAATTTAATTTAAATAATGAATACTGTTAAAAATTACACACATGGATGTGACACAGCGGCGGAACGGTAGCACTGCTGTCTTGCAGGGAGTCACATTGCTGCGTGCCTGGAATTTACTTGTTTTCCTGCTGGGTTTCCGCAGTGTGCTCCGGTTTCCTTCTAAAGATATGCAGATTTGGTGGCACTAAAATGACGCCAGTGTGTGTGAGTGCTCGTATTCACCTTGCAATGAGCTGGTGCCCCGTCTAGGGATTGTTTCTGCCTCGTGCCCAATGCTAGCTGGAATGGGCACATCCCAGGATTGATGGATTTAATCATTAAACATCCTTTTCACAGATATTGCGGTAAGGTGTCATCGGAATTTAATGGGTGTTCCAGGCAATTCACAACACAGCGAAGCCGAACCTGTTCTCACCATGATAATATCTCGCACTGCCACCTGGTGGATTCCTCCAGATTTACGTAAATTACGTGCGCAAGTATAAACAGTACAACGCTTGTGTAGCAGGAGCGTCCGCTGGAGCATGCCTCGCGTCGCACAAAGTATAAACCTGGCCTTAGTCGTACACAGTTTCCCAGCTCAGATCTGTTCATATCTGGGTGTGGTGTGCCTGGAGTTGTATAGGGTAAATAATTTATTGTTATTTAGAACATACACATTTCATGTGTGTTTCGTGTCTACAACGATCTAATAAATGTAGGATGACAGGAAATGTGAGGCCAGAAATGTTGAACACTTAACTCAAACAGAAATAATTGACAAAATGTTGACATGTGTAATGTGTATAATTACTTTGATTAAGTTCTTAAGTTGGTCTTCACACATTATACAAGTCAACAATAGGATTAGAAATGAGTGTGTTAGAGGGTCAGCTCAGGTTGGATGGTTTGGAGACAAAGTCAGAGAGGCAAGATTATGTTGGTTTGGACATGTGCCGAGGAGAGATGCTGGGTATATTAGAAGAAGGATGTTAAGGATAGAGCTGCCAGGCAAGAGGAAAAGAGGAAGGCTTAAGAGAAGGTTTATGGATGTGGTGAGAGAGAACATGCAGGTGATGGGTGTAAAAGAGCAAGATGCAGAGGACAGGAAGATATGGAAAAAGATGATCCGCTGTGGCAACCCCTAATGGGAGCAGCCAAAAGAAGAAGAAGAAGAAGAAAAAGAAGAAGACAGCCCCAGAATAGACTCCTGTTGTTCTCATCAGGACAACCACACAAGATAGTAGGCAGCATATAGTTTCCTGCTTTTACAGAGGTTTTCTGAACCTCAGCCTGCTCTTCACCTCCCAGAAAACAATACGGTTTACTTTAGAAAGGACTGTCACTTCTTTCTTGGAACGCATAAGTAAGACTATTACATGGTTGCTAGACATGGATGCTATCCAGTGACCTGAGACAAAGACTGGACTCCTTTGGTAGTGTGTCTTTCCGGAAAATCCTTGGGTACAGTTGATTTGACTTTGTGTCAAATGAGTGGTGTGTCATGGAGTCCTGAATAAGGCACATTACCTGCATTGTGCAGGAGCGTCAGTTACGGCACTACGGCCATGTGGCACATTTCCCAAAGGGTGATCCAGCTCTTAGAATCCTCATTGTTGAGGACCCGAGTGGCTGTACCAGGCCAAGGGGTCGCCCACATAACACCTGGCTGCGGCAGACAGAGGGTCATTTCTGGAGGGTGTGACTGGGTCACGTGTCTGCCAGGGGGGTTGCAAACCGGGATCCCGAGTTGTTTCATCGTGTAGTGGGTGCGGCAATGCACTGTACCAGTGCATGCTCCCCAACTTGACTTGACTTGATTATCCAATCTATCCAATCTATTTTGAAAAATGTTTAATGTTTTCACTGAAAAAAATGATATCTAAGCCAAGTGAAAAGTATTTATATCATGATATAAAGTCTAGTCCTCATTGTAAGAATTAAATTCAAGCTAAGCAACTCCCATTTAAAGGTTTTTATCTAGTTTTTGCATTTTTGTATTATTTTTGCATGGTTCTGTAATTCAAAAAGCTAAATGAAATCTAAACCAATTACAGTATATAATTCAAATTTAAATGAAAGTGAATTACAAGATTTAAGAAATTGATATATTTGGACACCAGATCTTGCCACAGCTTTTTTAATTCCAAAGTAAAGAAATAACAATTGTAATTGTTACAACAAAGAGTGATACAGCAATCAGCATACCACCATAAGTGCAGTATTCTGTACAGTAAATTTCACTATAAAAGGTTATTTACATTTATGTGAATTAAATCTTGGTGTTTTAAGTTTATAGCTCACAGAGTTGGATAGTTGTTTGTATGTAGTCGTCCATTAAAATATCTTCAGTTTCAGCTTGTGTATGTACTGTATCTGTTTTACATTCATTTAAATATAGTTCCTACTTTTTTGTGCATTGTTGATTTTATTTTCATTGTCTATGTATTTAATAAAGCTCTGACAGCAATGTGGTATTCAGTTGTTAATTAATGGTATTCCATCCATCCATCCATTATCCAACCCGCTGAATCCAAACAGGGTCACGGGGGTCTGCTGGAGCCAATCCCAGGGCACAAGGCAGGAACCAATCCTGGGCAGGGTGCCAACCCACCGCAGGACACACACAAACACACCCACACACCAAGCACACACTACAGCCAATTTAGAATCACCAATCCACCTAACCTGCATGTCTTTGGACAGTGGGAGGAAACCGGAGCGCCCGGAGGAAACCCACGCAGACACAGGGAGAACATGCAAACTCCACGCAGGGAGGACCCGGGAAGTGAACCCAGGCCTCCTAACTGCGAGGCAGCAGCGCTACCACTGCGCCACCGTGCCGCCTATATTAATGGTATTAGGACACCATTTTGCATCATACAGCCTAATGTTAGGGGTGGGCACGTCAGCACCAGGGGTTGGGCAATGTTGGTCCTGGAGAGCCACAGTGGCTGCAGGTTTTAGTTTCAACCCAGTTTCTTCATGAGAAGTCAATTATTGCTGATGAAGAAGCACTTACTGCTTAAGTTACATTTTGATGCTTCATTTTAGTGGTTTCGCTTATTAAGGTTCCCCACACTTAATTGCTTATTTAAGTCAACACCTAGTGTTTTAATGGCTCCTTATTAGCAATAAGATGTAAATGACAAAGCAGCCAGCAGTTCCCCGTTTATTTTATTCCATTTGCATCTGTGTGTGTTCATCATGCACTGCTTGATTTGATAAAACACTTAACAGAAAAATGTGACAGACTTAAAATTATCCATTTTAGGCTTTAAATCGTTTGGATGATTTCCTTGGAAAGGAAAAAATCTATGACATAAGAACCTTAGGTTTGAGATTGGCAAGGATAGGTTTATAATTAAGTGATTGGGTTGGAATGAAAACCTGTAGCCACTGCAGCTCTTCAGGACCGACATTGCCCACCCCTGGTTTAGCCGATTGTTGTAAGGCTGATTTTTTTTTTTTTTTTTTTGGTATTTGGTACAGTATTAGTCCCTGAAGGATTTAATGCATTTTTGCATGACTTTTTTGATGATTCTTTCAGTACCATAACTGTAAGAACAGTACAAGATAATTTAGAATGTCCTGCGAGAGTAGTTGAAAGGGTCAAGGTCACTACTAGGATGGCAAGTGAATGAGAGAGAGAGAGGTTTAAGTGTGTTGAAAGGAAGGAGGAAAAAAGTTTTTCTGGTAGGAGATAAAGAGTGAGAGCAAGGACACAGAGAGAGAGAGAGAGTGAAGGGAGACTTAATGTGAGTGTTGTTTCTTATTGAATGGGTGTGAAGTGGAGCAGCATCACCATCTGATAGACTTGAGGTTCAAGATCAAGTGGGACAAGTAGGGAAATGTAGGCCAAGTGAGGAAACAGATTTTCTGTCTTGTTTTTCTTAGTTGTACTTTATTTTTGGTCTTTTGTGTTTCCTCCCTAGTAGTTATTTGTGTATAAACAAATAAACAAATTATCATCAGATAATATTATCCACTTATTCTAAACACTAGAATCCCTGAAGCCTACAAAAAAAAAAGTAATGCCGGGCAGCCTTAATTTCCTTCGCACCTCTTCATCAGTCTTTGTCTTGCAAGTGAGCCAATCACCTCAAGCAGCAAGCAGCCTGCTATCTCTGTGTCTATAATGATCTGGGTATATGTAGGATGACAGGAAATGCGAGGCAAGAAATGTTGAATGCATAACTAAAACAGAAACTTTTCATGTTATAGTAATAATGACAAAATGCTGATGTGAAGTGTATAATGTGTGAAGACTGAAGTCCAAATATCAAATAAATACTTTCACAAAACCTATAACAAAACAAGTGCACTTTTATTCAAGAACATAACCAAAAAAAGAAATCATTCGATTTACATGTTGCTGTCAATGAATAAAAACCCAAGCCTAAATAAATATCAATCGACAGAAAGTAGACATGTTTTCTTGGCTGGTGCATAGGTAAGAAGTTCTGCCTCCTAATCAAGAAGTTCTGGGTTCGATCCTGGGTCCTCCCTGCAGTTAATGTTTTAAGTAGTGAGCTCCTATTATTATTACTACTATAGTATAATAAAAACATACATTTGACTTGAGTCTGTAACACCCAGTGTAAATTTTTGCTACCTGTAAACAATATTGCAGAAGGGATATAAGCAGACACACAAACGCTGGTGAATCATGTCTTATTGGCATCTTGTTGTCACTTGAATTTTTTGTTATTCAGTTTTATTCTTGAAAAAAGCACACTTGTTTCATTATACCTTTGTGAAAGTGTTTATTTTATATTCCAGTAACCACATCAATGACATCAAATCTGTCTCTGCCTCTCTCACGCACGCACACACACATCCATGCATGAAAATGTAACTATTTGAAAATGTTATGTCATTTGAATATGAGTTGTCATTTGAACATGCTTTTTTCCTGATCTTGCCCAATCTCCACGTTATGGTGTCATGGTATTGAGAATGCAGACAGACTTCATCTTTCTGGGTGCATACACTGTCAGCATGGCACTGCCAGATCTAAAGACTAGCGTGGAGAATTGTTAGTGTACTAAAGTAACTTTAGCTGCAGGTGGAAGTTCTTTATTTATGGTGCCAAGCAGAGTTTGGTAGTGGTGCAGCAGTCTATTAGCAAGTGAAAGAGACGTGAAGAACTTGTTTGTTGTTATGGCTCTGCCTTTGTCCATCAACGGCTCCGTAGGTTTTTTGACCACAGTCTCAGAAAGTCTTTCTCCCTTGGGACATCTGGGATATTTTCCTAAATAAAGAGTGGCATTGCACATGTACTTTGTCTCCAAATCTTCCGCAATCTAAAACTTTATGCCACATTTGTCAGGCTTGGTTGAGATGTATTGCAACAAAGGACAATGGACCTTTGTTGGAAACAGTTGTTCATCAACAGTAATATATTGCCCTGGGTTGTAAGTCAAAATACAGGTTTCAACAAAAGTTGCCAAATGTATCCTTTTTCACATGTTGTGCATTGGTGTCTTTGTTGTCAAAGTGCAAGTGCCACATGATAGCCTTATACTGTTCACGGGGCTTTGAATCTTTGATTGGTGGTACAACAAATAGTTCTGAGCAGGCATCAACTACAGCACCAACTGTGGTCATTGTTGCTCTTGTGAAAAGAATGGAGATAAACAGCATTAACTCAGAGCTGATTGACACATTTGCAAAACAAAGATGCTAATGAAGAGGTGCAAAGGGATTTAAGGTGGCCTGGCATTACGTCTTTATTCGTAGGCTTCAGGGATTCTAATGTTAAGCAGGTTACTGTGTACATACATAAACCCTTGAAGCATATTTTTAGGAAGTCACTGTGCACTGGGGAAATTTACAAAGACTGGAAAATAGCAAATATTATCCCGTTTTATGAAAAGGGGGATTGGGCAGATTCAAGCACCTGTAGGACAGTAAGCTTAACATTCATCAGAGGTAAATGAATAGAAGGAATTATTAAGGAAAAGATTAACAAACACATGGCAAGAACATGTTTTATTGAACAATTAGCATGGGTTTAGAAGAAGGAGGTCATGTTTTACTAACATGCTGAAATTTTATGAGAAAGCAACAAAAGTATATGATCAAAGTGATGTATACAATGTTATTTATCTTGACATTCAGAAACCATTTGATAAGGTACAACATGAAAGGATGTGTATCAAACTAAAAGAGGTGGGAGTTCAGGGTGTAGTGTTTAGATGGGTGCAAAATTATGTGAGTTATGGTGCAAGGATCCCTATCAGAATATCTAAATGTTTGAATATGAATATTAATAACAAGCTGGTTACATTTGCAGATGATACCAAGCTAGGTTAATTTGGCAGATAATCTAGAATCAATTGAATCATTACAGAGGGACCTGGGCAACATACAGGCTTGGGCAGATTTGTGGCAATGAAATTTAATGTAAGCAAATGTAAAGTATTACACATAGGAGTTAAAAATGTTAGGTCTGAATACACAAAGAGAGGTCTGAATATTTAAAATATATCATATGAAAATGATTTAGGAGTTATAGCGGACATGACACTATCAACTTCCAGACATTGTTTAGAAGCCATTAAGAAAGCTAACAGAATGTTAGATTATATAGTATGATGTGTAAAGTACAAGTCCAAGGAGGTTATGCTCAAGCTTTATAATACACTGGGTAGACTTCATCTGGAGTACTACATACAGTTTTGATTTGTAGGATACAAAAAGGAAATAACAATGCTAGAAAACGTTCAGAAAAAACTGACTAGGCTGATTCCGGGGCTATAGGGGATGAGTTCTGAGGAAAGATTAAAAGAGCTGAGCTTATAAATTCAGACAAAACAAGATACTAAGAAGGGAATTGATTGAAG
Source organism: Polypterus bichir lapradei (assembly GCA_026402145.1). NCBI lineage: Eukaryota > Metazoa > Chordata > Cladistia > Polypteriformes > Polypteridae > Polypterus > Polypterus bichir. Next base: position 34,645,226 of record JANRMT010062842.1, read on the forward strand.
TGTTTGAAATTATGAAAGCAAATAGTACATTGTATGAAACATTTTACTTTAAAATTAGCTCAGCAAGAACAGAGGGACAGAGTTGAAAAGTTGTTAAGGGTAAATTTTGCACAAACAAAGTTTTTCTTCACACAAACAGCTGTAGACACATGGAATAAGCTACAAAGTAGTGGTAGACAGTAGAACTTTAGGGACATTCAAAACTAGACTTGATTTTATTTTGGAAGAATTAAGTGGAAACGAGTGGTGAGCTTTATTGGGCTGAATAGACTGTTCTTGTCTATATTGTTCTCATGTTTTATATTAAAGGGTTCATTTTTATTGTCTTTTTGCCTTCCAGTGTGTTGTCCTGTTTATCAACGGTCCTTTCTTTCACTACAGAAATTAGCCTATGACCTATATAAATGTGCACCCATTTCTTTACGAAAGAGCAAATAACTTGAATATCTTAGAAGTGAAATTGAGCATGTTTAAAGATTTTAAAAAGTAGAAAATATTACTAATAATACTGAAATAAAGGGTTTCATGTATAAATTGTTGACTGAATGGTGTTCAAATGAACAAAATGCAAATATGTATTGGTATGGAATTAACACAGTACTTTTGACTTTTATGTATTGAGCAACTTATATGTTACATTAAGGAAGTAATTTAAAACCATATCACACAGTTATAATTTATTCACAAACATACATTTTAATGTTTCTTACTACATGAATAAAGGAGAGAGTCATCACAAACAGGAATGAAATTGAGAAATAAATGAAGAGATAAGTATGATTATTGTTTTTGAAAAAAATGTCTTCACAGGAGTGACATTGTGTGTGGATGTAAAGACTGACATGTCTTTCACTATATATGATAAAGAAGAAAACAGACAAATTAAATAAAATGTCTACAGTTATTTCATTCTTAAACTGCAGAAAGCATGTGAAGCATGCTTGTTTTTCTGGATATACAGAGAATGTTGTAGGGTTCTGTATTACATGAGATGACATCAGCAATATTTGCTAATGTAATAAAGATTATTAAAATCAGTGAAAGTTGATTTAAATTTATGATACACAACTCATATACTACCTATACAATATTAGGTACTTGGGTAAAAAGAAAAAGTGAAAGCTAATGATTGCATTTACTCACTCAGAAACATTGTCCTCAGTTGATCTTTTCCTACCATTTGCTAAGCAAGATTGACTCAGCATATGCTTTAAAATTCTATAATCTTTTTGTGGCAATCCATTCTGTTTTATTATGGTTTAGCTCTATGGCATAATCTGCCTTTTTCATTTCTTCAGTATATTTTATTGTATATGCAAACTAACATGCCATTAATTATTACTTTTGATTGGTGGTGTGAATTTAATAATGACATCCACATAGCCTTTACTCTTTCGAAAAACCTAAAAGTTTAATTAAAAAAAAAAAAATCATATGATTTGAGTACTCATTTGCTGACAAACCACTGTGTCTGTATATGTTTTAGTTTGCACCATTTTTTAGTTTATTAAGTGTCAGGCTCATAACAGTCACACATCCAAGAATGACATGGTATCAACCAGAGTGCTGTTGCCAACAACAAACTCCACAAAATGGTTGTACCTACAGTCAGAAACAATCGGGAAGACAAATCTGATAATTAAAAGGGCATTGTATATTTAAATTAAAAATGCAACAGTTTAAAAACCACAAATACAAATTGTGTTCCAGCATCGAAAACATAAAGAGCATCATTTTTTACCAAAGATTACAATTTCCATTGTATATACTTTGTTTCTGTTGTAGCTGTTTCTTGTGCACTTCAAGAGGCCATATGTGATTATAAGTCAATATAAATTTGTTGTATTGGACACAAGCAATTTGATTCTGCTAAAATAAATTTAACAATATGCAGACTTTATTTTTTAGAGATTATATTATTACACATTATGTTACTGGTTGTTTATTCTTTCTAGGCCATTGATGATTATAACACAAAAGATTACTGCCCTTGCCTATCAGGTGCATGATGGTAAGAACTGCAAACTTTTTAATACTTGTAGCATTTAGTAAATGTGTTAAAGGGTTTAGCATCTGTACTCTTAAGATTTTCAGTTATCATCACTGATTTAAAATAAAAACAGCTAATTATACCTAAAAGAGTAAATAAAACATGCATTTGCTTCCTTTCTTGTTATGTATACTTTTGTGTAATGCTTTTAAAATTTTCATGTTTATCATGTATTTAAAAAAAATTGTACAAAAACATATTCCTGACACTCAAAAATTTATTGTGTGTTTTCACAAAAGAATTACTTTATTTTGCAATGATTATTGGGTTATTTCTCAAAAGTATTACGTTATTTTTCAAAGACTTTGCCTGCTTCTGCTATTATTATTGTCTTCCCTATCTGAAATAACTACCTTACCTGGAAATCAGAATTATAATTATAGAAGACCCATGAGTCGCAGTCAAAGGTTCACTGCAAGAACATTTTAGATTTTTTAGATACTAAAGTATTGAAATAAATTCTTCAGTTCTTGAGATCCTTTTCATGAAGTATTCAGCTGCAGTATTGTTACAACAAATGATTTACAGGTTTTATCTTCTAATGTGTTGAGTAGGGAATCTTATTCCCGTCAATCAAAAGACCAAAAAAATTACAGCATTATTTAGCAAATATATGTGCATGTTATAATTGTGCATGTAAATTCTGAAGTCATCTAGTGACAAATCATGAGAAAAAATCAGCACACATATTGTGTCAGTCAAATGACAATTTAATAAAAAAAAAGTTATACATTTAGTTTCAAACAGGTAAATTTTTAATGTACTGTAAGTACAGATATTTTAACATAGGCACATTGATTGTGCAGAGCTGGTATTACGGCCTTGAAGAGTCAGAGTCTGCATGGGGTTTGAACATTCTTCCTGTGTAGGAAATGTGGAACAGGATGAGAACTATTACTGGCTGCAAGCAGGTTTGTAAGACATGCAGAGAGAGGGAGCAAAAACAGAGCTAATGAAATGAACTAGCTCTTGTAAAAGTTTGACTTATTCTCATTAGTACAGTCCTCCCTCAATCCTGCTAGTCTCTGTGTGCAAGCTGAGGAGCTTCCAGAATCCCAACTACCATCCGCACCCTGCATGACGTGCAATAACATCACACCTGTGGTCTCCAGCCCCCTCCATTCTATTCAAGGGAGTAGAGAGCTGGGAAAACTTTGCATAATTAAGGTTTTAGGGCTGGATGAAACCAGTCCCAGCGTACTGAAAACATTTGTCAACTGCGGCGTCCTTCTGCACCTGTTGTCCCATTCCCTGAATATACACACAGTAGTTCTGTAAAAGAAGGGCCAGAGCAGACTTTAGTTCCTAAGAAGACTCAGGTCTTTTAATGTATGCAGCAAACTGCTGGAAATTTTCTATCAATCTGTAATAGCTTGTGTGTTGGTCTACTCCACAGTCTCCTGAAGAAGTAGTCTCAGCTCTAAAGATGCATCATGCCTGAGCAAACTTATCAGGAAAGTCTTTTCTATCACAGGGCAAACCCTGGGTACCCTGGAAACTGGGAAAAAAGTGGATGGTGGTAAAATTGGATGTCATCATTAAAAATCCAGTTCATCCCCTCTAGGAGGTGCTCTCGTGAAGCACTTTTATCCACAGGCTCATTCCCCCACAGTGTGCTAATAAATACCTCTGGGGATTTATTCTGCCCATTACTATCAGGCAGTACAATACTTCCTCCCAACATACTCCTAAATTCATTTTGAAATTTCAATGAATGTGGTTAACGGGAACAATTATGGGTTAAAACTGAATACTGGGAATGTGTCTGTAATGCTTCAAAATTACCAAAAAATGTTCATTCCTTAATGTGCTGTGAAGTAAATAACATTTATCCACTTTTTCTATACCCAACCTGAGCACCAAAATTTTCAAGGTATGAACATTAGTCACTGCATCACTAGATCACTCTGTTTCAAAATAGTATCTATAGCAAATAACTGGATTAAGACTAAATTGATACCTTATGAGTAGATTTTTGTTACTGGATTGCACACAGCACACTCTTTTCTGATTGGCTGTGTGATTATGCCCTGCAAAGGAATCACATAACTATATTGCTTCTTGCCTTACACTAATACTGCTAGTAGAATAATCTTGGCTCCCTATGACCCTAATATAGGTAAATTAAAAATACCACTCAGCACACATAGGATTATGTTCAGTGTTTGTCACTTGATGTCATGCTATGCTCATCCTTAGTCTGTCCCTTACTAGCTGTCACTAAATGACTGAAGCATGTGTGTGCACAATGATACCAACTGCAGCAGGAAATATATTTGTAAAATAACTCAATTCTTTTGTGAAATAATTAATTAATGTGAATTAATGCAACTGCCTTGCCAAAAAATGTAATATATTTAGTGTCAGGAGTAATCTTATCTAGATTATTTTATACAAAATAAATTATTGTTTTATAACTTTTTGTGGGTCATGCTCAATGATAAAATGCATTTTTGGAAAGTTTTATTTCTGTGTTTCATCCCACTAAAACATAACATCTGAAAAAAATATTGGGTCTCATTTATAAAGTGTTCATTAGCTCAAATGTGTAAAATTATCATAAGCTTATGTTTGCAAATCATAGAGAATTTGTGAATAAGAATATAACTCTGCCATTTGATAAAGTCCCACATCAGATCTAGGATCTGCATACATAAATCTCAGCTGGTGTGAATGGATGCTGCATCAAATTTTTGTCTTGAATTACCTTGAGAAGGTGAATGTTCAATGAACATGTACTATTGCAATTTGATTAGTCAAACTGAGTTTGTCTCTCTGCCTTCAAATTACATTGCCAAAGATTGATGTGATAAGTAGCAAAAAAAAAAAAGTTAAATTTTCCAGTCTGTTGTAATATTATGTAACTTACTAAATTGCTTGTCACTGTGCTGAACTATTCTGCAGCTCTACTCTTAGCCAACGTTTCATCCACTTACTTTGGCTGTGATGTGATTGGTCAGTTTGTCTTTGTTGACACAATGAAAGAGGAATTTTGTGTGCGACACAAGAGGGAGAGTAAAGATGTATGAAGCATGCTAAGAGAGTTGCTTTCAAAGGCAACAAGTATAAAGGGTCAGGAACAATTTGCAATATGTGCATACAAATATGCATATACTGTATATGATAGGCCATAAATCATATATTTTTATGAGTAATCTAAGGGTTTACATGTAAATACCATTGGTTTATGAGTATTTACTACTGGTTTGCATGTGTACAATATGGTTTCATTTTAGGAATTATATTGGTTTGTGTTTTTTTTATTATTTATTCTGTTTGTCTGTAAATTATATCATTACAACAGTCCAAATGAGAACAGGGCATTCAGCCCAACAAAGCTTGTCAGTCTTATTCACTTAATTCTCTTAAAATAACAAGTCTAGTTTTAAAGTCCCTAAAGTCCTACTTTCTACCAAACTACTTGGTAACTTATTCCAAGTGTCAATTTTTCTGTGTGTGATGAAAAACTTAAGTTTGTGCACAATTTACCCTTAAGTTTCCAACTATGTCCCCATTTTCTTGTTGAACTCATTTTAAAATAACAGCCTCAATCTGCCATACTAATAACCTTCATAATTTGAAACACTCTCCTCACATTGTGCTTTTGCTTAAACTGAAAAGGCTCAGCTCTTTTTGTCTTTCCTCAAAACTCATCCTCTGTAGCTCTGGAATCAGCCAAGTAACTCTTCTCTGGACTTTTTCTAGTGCTGTTATGTCCTTTTTGTAGCCTGAAGACCACAACTTCACACAATACTCCAGGTGATATGTAACTATTGGATTATAAAGCTAGAGCATAACCTCCTCAACTCTATGCATTGTGCTATATAGCCTAACATTCCATTGGATTTCTTAATGGTGTCTAAATACAACCTGGAAGTTGATAGTGACGAGTTCACTACAACTCCTAAATCCTTGTGATAAGGTGTTCAGACCTCCCATTATGTATTCAAGCCTAACTTTTTTACTTCCTGCATGTATTATTTTACATTCACTTATGTTAAATTTTATCTGCCACAAATCTGCCCAAGCCTTTATGCTGTCCAAGTCCTTCTGAAATGATTCAAGAGATTCTAGATTATTGACCAATTTACTTAGCTTGGTATCATCTGCAAACTTAACCAGCTTGATATTTATATTCCTATCCAAATTATATATATATATCTAAGCATAGAAATATATACATACATATATATATATATATATATATATATAATATATTTATATATTGTGGATGATGACCTGGACACAGACAGGCAGACATGTTTAAATCACCCAACACACGTTTATTGTACATTCTTCGATTTACTGGGAAACTAGTCCCCTAGTCCCAAAGTCCTGGCCAACCAACAATGCCTCACTTCTTCAGGCCGCCTCCTTGTCTCTTCTCCCAGACCTTGTCCTCTCTTCACTCCCAACTCCAGCCATCATATGAAGGGAGTCGGCCCATTTTATAATCACCTGGACGTGCTCCAGGTGTTTCCCGGCAATCTTCCACCGACACACCCCAGTGTAGCGGAAGTGCCGGCTGCATCCCCGGAAGCACTCTGAGTGTCCCTGCTCTTCTTCCCCTCAGCACTTCTGGGTGTGGCAGGAGTGCTGAGGTTCAGGGCTCCAAAGGCATAGGGGCGCCCCCTGGCGGTGACCACGGGCTCCTACAGGGTTGAGCTTCAAAGCTCTGTACTCGTGACCCCCAAAGGTACCAGGGTGGTCGCCCCCACATGGTCTGGGGAAGACGTAAGCCCTCCTTCGGTCCTCCTGGGCATCCCGGCCGGATCGCCCCCCCAGCCATCTCCGACACTGCCCCACCGCCAGTGAAGACCCGTCGGGTGGAGTGGCATGTCCCGCGAGGGCACATTACCCCCGAAGTTGGTCCTACTCCTGAAGCGCCGGGGTCCGGTCCAGCACCCCAGGGCCTACTCCTTCGGCACCCCCTCCAAGGTTTCTGTGCCCCTTTGGTCGGAGCAGCTCGCACCTCTGTTTGCTTACCACCTGTAAATCTTCAGACACTCTAACCAATTTTGCAAGGACCTGAGAACAGTTTAACACTGTCAATTATGGGGTTGATGCCCCTGAACATTGTGCACCCTTTCTTTACCTTACACCTTTTGACCATGATACACCTGTCTCTATCTGTCTGGTCTGGAGTCTCCTCCTGCACCACCTTTGGGGAACATACTATCTCTCTAAGGAGGAGACTCTCATACTGTCACACTATCCTACACTGCTTTGTATGTATATTGCTGGCTTGCATGTCACTGGTTCAGATACCTTTGTTATTGGTTCATGAGTGAAATGCATCAGTTTGCGCTTGAATTCTATCAGATTGCATATAAACTATATTGGCTTGCGTTCATATGCTACTGGTCTGCCTGTTTAGCAATGGGTTTGTGTATGCACTATATTTGTTTCATGTATGTCTTTTATTGGTTTCATGGGGATCGTATACAGTAATCCCTCCTTGATCGCGGGGGTTGCGTTCCAGAACCCCCCGCGATAGTTGAAAATCCGCGAAGTAGAAACCATTTGTTTGTATGGTTATTTTTACATATTTTAAGCCCTTATAAACTCTCCCACTCTGTTAACATTATTAGAGCCCTCTAGACATGAAATAACACCCTTTAGTTAAAGTTTAAGCTGTGCTTCATGACAAGACAGAGATGACAGTTCTTTCTCACAATTAAAAGAATGCAAACATATCTCCTCTTCAAAGGAATGCGTGTCAGGTGCAGAGAATGTCAGAGAGACAGCGTGAGAGAAAAGCAAACAATCAAAAAATCAATACGTGCTTTTTGTCTTTTAAGTATGCCGAAGCACCGCGATAAAGCGGCCGGCCGCAAAGAAGGGAGCAATGTGAAGTCCGTATCCTCTAAGCAAACAGCCTCTGTGCAAACAGCCCCTCTGCTCACACCCCCTCCGTCAGGCAGAGAGAGTGAGAGAGCCAGAGAAAAGCAAACAATCAAGCACCGCGCGGGAAGCATATCGTATATCATTGAGGAGTTTTATTTAATACGTAATACATGCTCTGATTGGGTAGCTTCTAAGCCATCCGCCAATAGCGTCCCCTGTATGAAATCAACTGGGCAAACAAACTGAGGAAGCATGTACCATAAATTAAAAGACCCATTGTCCGCAGAAATCCGTGAACCAGCCAAAAATCCGTGATATATATTTAGATATGCTTACATTTAAAATCCGTGATGGAGTGAAGCCGTGAAAGTCGAAGCACGATATAGCGAGGGATCAGTGTATCGTTTGACGTATGAAGACTTGGTTTTATGTATTCCCTAGATCAATCACATGTGAGAATTGTATTGGTTTTATGTGTGTGCCATGCTGGTTTTGTGAACCTAATGTGGTGGTGTTGTGTGTACTATTTCGGTTTCATGTTCAAAATGTCTGCACCCTATTATAGCTTTGTGTGTGAACTATATCAATTCTATATCTTCATGCAAACTGTATTGGTTGATCGTGTGATCTTTAGGCCCAGTGGGAGGGGCAAGAGAAAGGAACTCAAAGGGTGGTACAGTCATTTCAATACAGTTCATATGAATGAAGTAGTTTATGCAAGTAAACAGGTGAATCATGCATGCAAGCCAAAGTATACACATATGAACCAATAGTAGTCACATGTAAACCATTAGACTATGCACAAAAAAGCCAAGCAAAATGACACCTTTTATTGGCTAACTAAAAAGATTACAATATGCAAGCTTTCGAGGCAACTCAGGCCCCTTCTTCAGGCAAGATGTAATGAAGAAGGGGCCTGAGTTGCCTCAAAAGCTTGCATATTGTAATCTTTTTAGTTAGCCAATAAAAGATGTCATTTTGCTTGGCCTTTCTCTACATTCATAATGGCTAACACGGTACAACACCCTAGTACTATGCACAAAAGCATATGATTTATGACCTTTTCCCTCATCCATATATACTGGACATATACAGTGTGAAGGACAGCCGGGTCCCATGCCCGGCAGGGACGCCCCTGCTGCTTATGTTCCGGGGGAGCCTCCATGGACAGTCCAGTACCTCCCCCGGGACGCTTGGTGGCAACCTCCCTGGCCAGTGTTTTCCCAACCACCCGCAGGGCTCCATGGGAGATGGAGTCCTCCACAGCTTGGTTGGGGCCCGGCGTGGCCGCTAGGGGGAGCTGCCTGCTTCCCACAGCCCGGCTGGACGAGCCTGCAGCCCCACCCGGAAGTGCAATTAGGACCAGGTGGTTAATCACCTGGAACGCTTCCAGGTGGGCTATAAAAGGGCCCAGCCACCACCACTCGGTGAGCCTGAGTTGGGAGGAAGAAGGAGACGAAGCTTGTCTGGGAGGAGTGGTGGAGCAAGGTGGAGAATTGTACTGTGAGTTTGTGCTTTGGGACTGTGTTTGGGCTGTGTGGCACGGGGAAGACGTGTCACACAGTTGAAGAAAAAATAAAGCCTGTGTGTTTTTTTTACACGTGCCTCTGTGTGGTCTGTGCCGGGTCGGGCGCTATATAGCGCCTTTTACAACAGTCATGGCCAAAATTATCGGCACCCCTCGAATTTTCCCAAAAAATGCACCATTTCTCCCAGAAAATTGTTGCAATTACAAATGTTTTGGTATACACGTTTATTTCCTTTATGTGCATTGGAACAACACAAAAAATAGGGAAAAAAAGCCAAATCTGACATCATGTCATACAGAACTCTAAATGGTGCATTTTCTGGGAATATTCCAGGGGTGCCGGTAATTTCGGCCATGACTGTATTGCAGGATAAAATGGTCATCACCCCATTGTGTTAAAAAAGAAAAGATGACACCGATTTAGAAAATCTACCCTCCTTTAAGCTATTTTAAGCTATATTGAAACTCTACCAACATTTGTTTGGATAATTTTTAAGTGTAATCTGAAAACACAACATTTATGTAGAAACTCCTTAAGAGAAAAAGGTGCCTAAAAGGTCAATTCATTTCTAAACTTGTAACCAACTGCAAGCTGAACCTTTTCCACTACTATGGATAAACTAACATATCTATAAGCAAGCACTAGGTCTGTTACTGGATCTCTAGATACTATATCTTTTAAAATCAGTTGCATTCATATTTTCCATTTCTTTGGAACAGGAAACTGACCTATCTGCTCTCTCAGTAGCAAAAAGTTACTTTCCTAGAGCCTTTGAGCTCGATTCCCTAGATTATATCTAAGATGCATTCTTTAAGGCTTTATCTTTGTTCCCTGTCTGTCAAAATAAGCCTTATTTCAAGAAGGTAAATTTAGCACCTAGTTGCTTGTGCCAGAACAAATTACACTTTTCTCTATGGGATGGAAGATGACTAAGCAAAGGCCCTCACAATGAGCTGAGGAATACAATGCCACAGCACAGACTAAGAAAAGCACTGTGTGACCAAGACAATGCACAAGTAAAGTAAAGTTTATCACTTGAATCTGGAACATGCAAATTCACATAGCTTCAGAAATCATCCTTAAAACCTTTGTATTATAAAACTTTATATCTCTGCCAAGATAAATTAAATCTCCAAGTAGCTAGTAAATAGCCAGCAAAAAATTTGCTTTCTCAAGGTTAATTCTTCCTGCAAGTTTGTCTTCAATATGTACAGCTTGCTTGAGATTCAGTGTACTGATTATCCCAAAAATCCTCACAAAGTTTAATACTTTTCCTTGTTTCTTGAGTATACAGTATATTTCATTATATTTCCTACGTTTCATTTTTATTCTCACATTTATGTTCACTTTAGTAGATAAGGCCCATTTTGTTAGTGCCAGCAATTATTTATTCTGAATAAACTGTTATTTGGATTATTATTTTTTTCCATTTTACTTTTTCACTTTTAATTTTACATTTATTCTTCTTCTTCATTTGTGGTGTGTTCATATTTTAGGAATTGGACGGAAAGCTGAAGAACTTACCCCAGACCAACGTCGGTTATCTGTAAAGTAAGATTACAGCACATAATTACAGTCATATGAAAAAGTTTGGGAAACCCTCTTAATTCTTTGTATTTTTGTTTATCATTAGCTGAGCTTTCAAAGTAGCAACTTCCTTTTAATATATGACATGCCTTATGGAAACAGTAGTATTTCAGCAGTGACATTAAGTTTATTGGATTAACAGAAAATATGCAATATGCATCATAACAAAATTAGACAGTAGCATAAATTCAAATCATCCCATAGATTTTCAATGATATTTAGGTCAGGGGACTGTGATGGCTATTCCAGAACATTGTACTTCTCCTTCTGCATGAATGCCTTTGTAGATTTCGAACTGTGTTCTGGGTCATTGTCTTGTTGGAAATATCCAACCCCTGCATAACTTCAACTTTGTGACTAATGCTTGAACATTATCCTGAAGAATTTGTTGATATTGGGTTGAATTCATCCGACCCTCAACTTTAACAAGGGCCCCAGTCCCGGAACTAGCCACACAGCCCCACAGCATGATGGAACTTCCACCAAATTTAACAGTAGGTATCAGGTGTTTTTCTTGGAATGCAGTGTTTTTCTACTGCCATGCAAAGCACTTTTTGTTATGACCAAGTAACTCAATTTTTGTCTCATCAGTCCAAAGCACTTTGCTCCAAAATTAATCTGGCTTGTCTAAATGAGCATTTGCATACAACAAGTGACTGTTTGTGCCGTGAGTACAGAAAGGGCTTCTTTCTTATCACCCTGCCATACAGATGTTCTTTGTACAAATTGTGCTGAATTGTAGAACGATGTACAGATACACCATCTGCAGCAAGGTGTTCTTGCAGGTCTTTGGAGGTGATCTGTGGGTTGTCTGTAACCATTCTCACAATCCTGCGCATATGTCGCTCCTGTGTTTTTCTTGGTCTGCCAGACCTGGGTTTAACAGCAACTGTGCCTGTGGCCTTCCAATTCCTGATTACATTCCTTACAGTTGAAACTGACAGTTTAAACTTCTGAGATAGCTTTTTGTAGCCTTCCCCTTAACCATGATACTGAACAATCTTTGTTTTCAGATCTTTGAGGATCCCATACTGTCACTCTTCAGAGGAGAGTCAAAGGGAAGCACAACTTCCAATTGACCACCTCTCTCTCTATCTCTCTCTCTGACATTCTCTGCTCCTGACGCGCACTCCTTTGAAGAGGAAGATATGTTTGCATTCTTTTAATTGTGAGAAAGAACTGTCATCTCTGTCTTGTCATGGAGCACAGTTTAAACTTTTGACTAAAGGGTGTTATTTCATGTCTAGAGGGCTCTAATAATGTTAAAAAACGTATTTAGAAGGTCGTAAACAGGTTTTCTATGTTCTAACTGTAAAAATATTAGATTTATAAATAAAGAATCCTACTTCGTGGAAATTCATTTATCGCGGTAGAGTCTGGAACGGATTAACAGCGATAAACGAGGGTTTACTGTATAACTGTGCGGAGAATATTTATAAACAGTGTGGGAGAGTTTATAAGGGCTTAAAATATATGAAAATAACCATACAAACATATGGTTTCTACTTCGCGGATTTTCACTTATTGCGGGGGGTTCTGGAACGCAAGCCCCGCGATCGAGGAGGGATTATTGTATTGCGTTCAAGGCTTAACGAGCTAATCCAACCAATTTGGTGTTGCAAGTAATCAGTATTGAGCAGTTACATGCATTCATATCAGCAAAATTACAAAGGTACCCAAATTTTTACACATCAGTCAGTTTTTCACATTTGATTTAATTTCATACAACTAAATACTGCTTCACTAAAAATCTTTGTTCAGAAAACACTCCAGTACTCTGATGTTCCTAGGAAATGAAAGACATACCACTGTTATCTTTTTTATTGAAAGTAAATTATTATGCAAGCTGAGAGGGGTTCCCAAACTTTTTCATATGACTGTTTGTGGTTATTATTACATTACAAATGCACACTGAAATGACCTGTTATTTTTGTATTTTGAAAAGATAAGTTTAAATGCTTTTTCTACTTTCTTCATTTATTACATTCTGTTTTCATTTTTATTTAGAGTGCTTTAAAAATATTAACAGAAAAATTAAATCATAAATATCTTTTATTAAACGTTTTCTTTTAAAATATTTTTGTACTAGACTAAGACTATTGAATATGTTTAAGTGCATACAAATTTTGTTGCATTTAAGCACATATATAGTATAAAATAGATTTAATAAATACATAGTTTTACATTTTTTTAAACTTATTTCAGACATTTTGGGTTTTGTATTTCTCATTTGAGGTATTTTTCTAATAAAATCTGAGAGTTATTAATATTTTCATCTATTAATCGGTGTGGCAGTAGGGGGCGCTAGTGCTTCCTTGAACCCTCAGGGATGACTCCAAACACCGGATAAAAGTCCAAGACTCTTTATTTTTTTTTTACAGTGCACCAAGCACCTTCCACACTACTCATAAACTCACAACTCACACAATAAACTCTTCTAATAACTCTCCTCCTCGCCCAGACACTTGCTCCTCTACCTCCCAGCTCAGCTCAGTGTCTGGACTGAGGCACCGTCCTTTTATAGCCCCTGACCCGGAGGTGTTCCTGTCCCAACAGTCCACAGTTCCTTATTCCGGGCTGTGTAAAAACACTACATAGTCCATAAGGCCCTGCTGGAACTCGGGGCATGATCCTGCTGTCGGGAGAGCTCCTCCTGGCAGCCTGGGGGTGAGGTCTGGAGCACGAAGCCGGCAATCCTCCACATTGGAAAGAATTAATAAGGATTTTCTTGTAAGCTTTAATACTTTAAATCCATTTAGATTAGTAAACTTTTAAATTTGTTGATCTAATTTCTGTACTTTATCATTCAAAATGTTTTGTTTATGTTGGAGACATTACAGGCTCTTTAGTCTAGTCTGTTCCCATTTCTCTGTACAGCATACTTAAACTAACTGTCTGTAAGCTTCTGATTGTTTTTATAGTACAAATTAAGCTATCATAGTCATTTCCTGAAAATCAATGATTTCTCCAGATTAAAATTTGATTTCTTCTATCAGCACTCTTCTAACAGTAAGAAGAATGACCCTAGCTTCTTTCCGCTTATTAGTAATAAATGTGCACAGCCATCCCCAACATTCTACATCCATCCTTCATTGAAATAAAGCAGTGTCCCTGTACTAATGGCATAAATGAAAGATCAAGAGCGATATACTACCTAACCACAAGAGCCAAGAAATACATTGTTGAAAAAATCTCCACAAGCTACAGCACAAAAATGACTTGAAAATAATTACATATAGAAAGTTCCTGAAGAATCCATTTAATTACTTTTAAAGTGTGGTTATGACATTGTGTAGGACCATCACAACCCTACTGTCCCAATCACAAAGAGAAAACTTTAATTGATGGTTTGAGTTTTACATTTATGTTAACCTTGAAGTCAGTAGTACACTAGGTACAGTAGCTTGGATGATCATGTGTCATGAAAAAACTTTTTTCTATCTTCAAAGAAGACTGCTGAGTCCCGATAGGAATGCAAAACAATTCTTTATTTGTACAGAGTTATGCACAAATGTCACAGTCCATGGAGTAAGTGCCAATTCATCTCCTTTTTATACTTTTTTCTAACTACATTATCTTATCTAATAACGTCATTTTAATATGCAGAATTTTATCACCTCCTCCAATAAACTAAAGCAACCAAGAATTTTTGACTCACAATGATTCTTCCATTATTTTGAACACCGCTTCCTTAATAAGGGTTTTAGTGGATTCTCCCATTAATGTTATAACTGTTTCATAGGAACGGCATATGGGCTTTCTCATCAGTTTATCCCCAACTTCTGGAGGGGTGTTTGTTATTCATTTACCTCACTCTAACCTTAGAAAATTACATTGGTAGCTTTTCTAAGACAAGGCTGAGACCTCAGTTTTTTTTTTTACATTTATTTAATCCTCGAGTTACATTAAATCCTTTTTCTTATTTTTAATAATTCATTCTGTTATAGCTTCACATATATATACTTGTTATAGATTATAAAAGATTAATTAATATTAACTTCCATATATGTCTCCTCTTTGGAACTTCTTAAAGACCCACTTTATTGTAAAACCTAGGAAGAGAAAATAGATGCCAGCTTTGAGGAACCTGTGTGCCCTTGAACTCTGGGTCGCTAGATCTTCAAAAACAATCCGATCACCCATTCTTTCCTCCTGGTAACTCGGTAACTCAGAAATTAAACCTTTCCCTAAACCCCCCCTTATTAAAAGATCCCTGGCCAGCCAAGTTTGGATTAACACTAGAATCAAAGAATAAATATCAAAGAAACACTTTCACAAAAGATACAAATAGAAAAAATGTGCTCCCCCCCCCCCCCCAAGACTATAACCGAAAAAAAAGAAATCAGGTTAGTGCTGCATGTTGTCCTGACTTTTTGGGTAGTATACTGGTTAGAGCTGCTGACTCCAATTCAGAAGGTTGTGGGTTTGAGTCTTAACATCTCCCAAAATAAATGTTTTGAGTAATGAGCTGTTCTTATTGTTAATATTATACAATAAAAGCATACATTTGATTTGCGTCTGTAACAGCCGCTGTAAATGTATAGTACTTGTCAAAGTTAGCGTCTTTTTTTTTAGTTTCACTAGTTTTACTTTATTTACTTATCTTCCTACAGCATAAAGTCACAAGTACAGTGATCCCTCGCTATATCGCGCTTCGACTTTTGCGGCTTCACTCCATCGCGAATTTTAAATGTAAGCATATCTAAATATATATCACTGATTTTTCGCTGGTTCGCGGATTTCTGCGGACAATGGGTCTTTTAATTTATGGTACATGCTTCCTCAGTTTGTTTGCCCAGTTGATTTCATACAAGAGACGCTATTGGCGGATGGCTAAGAAGCTACCCAATCAGAGCACGTATTACGTATTAAATAAAACTCCTCAATGATATAAGATATGCTTCCCGCAAAGCTCTAACAGCCGTATTGATTTTTGATTGTTTGCTTTTCTCTGCCTATCTCTCTTTCTGACATTCTCTGCTCCTGACGGAGGGGGTGTGAACAGAGGGGCTGTTTGCACAGAGGCTGTTTGCTTAGAAGATACGGACGCGGACGTACCTGTGCGGAGAATATTTATAAACAGTGTGGGAGAGTTTCTAAGGGCTTAAAATATATAAAAATAACCATACAAACATATGGTTTCTACTTCGTGGATTTTCACCTATCGCGGGGGGTTCTGGAACTCAACCCCCGCAATCGAGGAGGGATTACTGTATACTGCAGAGCTTCCTCTGTTTGATCATCAAGGGCATGCTCACAAATTACAAGTGTAATGCCATGAAAAATATCTGCTGACACTTTAGTACATGAGCAATGGTAGAAGAATGCAGTTAGACTTTTCTTGGGCACATACACCACGCTAGTGTTTAGATCTGGATAGTGTAGCGTTGGTGAGCTGTGTAAGCCGTGCTGTTTATTTGAAGGACATGTGATTGGCAGGATGATGCCGGACTTATGCCTTTACGCCCGGTGAAGCTGCGTTGTTCTTATATGTGAGTGGACGTATCTTGAAACTGGGCTGTTATCATCATCCCCTTTTTGTCCGGGGACGCCTTGCTTGCATTGCGGAATGTACCTCTCGATAAGTTTGACGATTATGATTTCTTGAAGAAGCAAGTTGTTTTATGTAAAACTACGAGCTTTTTGGCTAAGGGTTTTGCACTTTGTGATTGGAGACTGGATATGGATGGTCCCATTTGAGCTCAGTTTCAAGATTTGGTTTAACAGGTTCACTGCTGGTTTGAAGGGGACCAGCTCGAGCGTGCTCTCCAGGACTGTCTTAGCCAAATGTTTGGAAGGTTCTTAGGCTGCTTGGAGAATGGGCGGTGGTTTTACTCCACCTCGTACTCACTATCAGCCTCCACAAGATCACCCTGGGAATGTTCATCGCCCTGAACAACATTTGTAGCATCAAATGTCTGTAAGACATGAAAATACAGTTTCCTCAGAAAGGCCACCCAGGGGCCTGGTTTTCAACGATGTGGCTACATCTGGAGAGGGTAATGCTTGTAGATGTCGCCGTGGATATTTCGGCAGTGGTGCTGAACGAAGATGTTTCCAGTTTGATCATCTTAGCTGAGGTTTGCTGCTCCCGTATTCCTTCTTCTTCAGTTAAAATGGACGGCTTAATGATCTCGGCAAATTTGGGGGGCCGTGAGATCTCTGCCTTGTTGGGCTTGAGAAGTGACCTTTGTGTTGTCAGACGTGACTGTCTTAACAGCAAGTACCTCTTTAAAACTAAAACTGTAAACATACGTTGTGTACATGGAGATGCTAAGGACTATCAGACAGTGCTGCTTCCTTTAACATATACAGTGGAACCTCGGGAAAGTAATTTCCCCCATAGGATTGTATGTAAATACAATTAATCCATTCAGGACCGTACGAGCTGTATGTAAATATATTTTTTTAAAGATTTTTAAGCACAAAAATAGTTAATTATACCATAGAATACGCAGTGTAATAGTAAACTAAATGTAAAAACACTGAATAACACTGAGAAAACCTTGGACAGAAAAAAACTAACATTGCAAGAGTTCACGCTATAGCCTTACGAACCGATGGCTGTAAACACTTTTTTTTAATGAATTTTAAGTACAGGGAAAAAAAGGAACATTTGAAAATTCCGTAATTTATATAAAAACTAACCATAAACAACCAAGAAAACTAACCTTGCATGAGTCGAGTTCTGGCATGAAGGAAGTGAGGAGGAACTCGATGGAGAGGAGATTACAGTTTTGAGGTAAAGTTCCTCTGCGCGATGCACATCTGACGGAGAACAATGTACTGTACAGGGAGAGACTGAACACATGCGTAAATCACCGGCGCATACGAACCAGAAGGAAAACAAAATAGAGCACAAAGAGTTGACAGCGAATACAATACAGTTTATTTTTGCATAGCCCAAAATCACACAGGAGTGCCGCAATGGGCTTTAACAGGCCCTGCCTCTTGACAGCCCCCCTGCCTTGACTCTCTAAGGAAAAACTCCCAAAAAAAACCTTGTAGGGAAAAATGGAAGAAACCTTGGGAAAGGCAGTTCAAAGAGAGACCCCTTTCCAGGTAGGTTGGGCGTGCAGTGGGTGTCAAAAGAAGGGGGTCAATACAATACAATACACAGAACAGAATAAATCCTCAATACAGCATACAAATATAAATTTTAGAAATATGGAGCAGAATTTAACAGTAGATGATATCACATAATAAGATTTGGATATTTTTAGAGTCCTGGAGACCTCATCCATCAAGCTGCCTCCCCCATTTGGCCTTTCCACAGCTGAAACAGTGCTGGGCCATCCAATCCGATGAAAGGACCCCTCTTTCCCATGATTCCTGCGATCCTCCTTCAGGGATGACTTTACCTTAGGCAGGCAAAACAACTTGGCAGGTGGGCCGTGGCACCAAGTGCCACATTTGAGTACCGAGAAGAGAAACAGAATAGGTGAGGGTTAGTATTCAATTATAACTGTCATGTTACGTATGTTTTAGTGCTAATGACTAACAACAGAGATGCAGTCTGTACAGTTAATCAGCAGCTCTAGTCAGGATATGCTAAACTGAAGTAGTGAGTCTTCAGCCAGGATTTAAAGACTGAGACCGAAGGGACATCTCTTATAAAAGCAGGCAGACCATTCCACAGTTTAGGGGCCCTGTAACTAAAAGCTCGACCTCCCACTGTTATTTTATAAATCCTTGGAATCATAAGCAGACCGGCATCTTGAGATCTTAATGTGCTCTCAGGTTTGTAAGTCATGATAAGTTCAGACAAGTAAGTCAGACCTTGGCCATTTAATGCTTTATATGTTAAAAGGAGGATTTTGAAATCTGCCCTAAACTTAACCGGGAGCCAGTGTAAGGATTTAAGAACTGGAGTTATGTGTTCGTATTTTCTTGTAGTAATTCTTGCAGCTGCATTTTGGATTAACTGGAGGCTGTATAGAGAATAGCTTGAACAGCCAGTGAACACCGCATTGCAGTAGTCAATCCTACTAGAGATAAATGCATGAATTAATTTCTCAGAATCCTGTTTATTTAGAAAGCACCTTAATTTCCCAACATTTTTAAGATGGAAGAAACATGTTTTGGACAACTTTGTAATATGCGCTTTAAATGACATGCTAGAGTCAAAGATAACTCCTAGATTGCAGGCTGATTCAGTAAAATTAATTGGGATTCCAACTGAGTTAAATGATGACAAAATATTGTTGTGATCAGCGTTATTCCCTCCAACAATTAACATCTCTGTTTTATCTGTATTTAAAGACAAGTAGTTCTCATTCATCCACTGCTTTAATTCACTAACACCACTAATTAAAGACAACATCTGAGAAACTTCATTTGATTTAAATGAAAGGTATAATTGGGTGTCATCTGCATACGAGTGAAAATTAACATTATGTTTCCTAATGAGAGATCCCAGTGGAAGCATTTAAAGTGAAAACAGTAAAGTTCCCAGTACTGAGCTCTGCGGGACACCATATTGAACTTCTGTGTATAATGATGGAGTAATGTCAGCACATTTCTGTACATATTGGAATCAATTTGATAAATAAGAACTAAACCAAGCGAGTATGGGGCCTGTAAGCCCAACATCATTTTCTAGCCTGTGCAGTAAAATAGAATGGTCAATGATGTCAAATGCTGCACTTAAGTCCAACAACATAATTACAGTGGAGTTTCCTTCATCAGAGGATATCAGAATGTCATTTACAACCCGTGTTAGTGCAGTTTCTGTACTATGACCAGTGCGAAAACCAGACTGGAATTTCTCAAATAAATTGTAATGTGTAAGGTGTGACTGAAGCTGACTGGCAACTACTTTTTTTGTAGTATTTTAGAGAGAAACGGTAAATTTGAAATAGGCCTATAATTATTTAGTATGTGTGGGTCTAGGTCTGACTTTTTAAGTAATGGTTTAATGACTGACGCTTTTAGTGCATCAGGTACTGTGCCATGCAATAATGAACTATTGATAATGTTTAGAATAGGCGCTGCTAGAACATCCATTGCACTTTTTACTAGTTTTGTTGGCACTGGATCTAGGGAACAAGTAGTGGGCTTCATTTTAGAAATTAAAGTTAAGACTTCCTGCTCAGTTACAGGATTAAAATTACTAAACTGCTGAATGCAATGTGAGACAGGGCCTGCTAAGCTAGTATTTGGTTTGTACTGTGATGCAGAGATCTGGGATCTTATATTTTTAATTTTCTCATTGAAGAATGCACAAGGAGAGACTGAACACGTGCGGAAATCATCGGCGCGTACAAACCGGAAGAGAAACTGGCTTGTTCGTCACCCAAGTGTGTGGTCATGAACAGATGCAAAAGTTTGACGAACTTTTTGGTTGTAACCCGATTTGTACGTGTTCCGAGACGTTCGTGACCCGAGGTTCCACTGTAAAGGTCGGCACTTTAAAGTTTGGACTGCTGTTTTGGACTCCTGCCCCTGGCCCTTGTTGATAAGCAGGAGGAATGCCCTTTTTCCTAGACTCTTGACCGAATATGGAGGGCCAGTCATTGAGCCCCTTTGTCACCTTAAACGAGGGGGAGGAACTGGTGGTTGTTGGGGAAGATCTCAAGCCCCGTTTAGACAATGAGACTGGGAGTGACTCTTTCAATTTCATAGAGCGGCTGGCTGGCCTATCTACAACTTCTCAACTTGTGAATGCAAGTACATAAGGACATTCTTTTGCAGTTGGTCCAATCTCACATCTTGGCTGGTCACCTTGGGGCTGATAAGACTAGAGATTGTTTTATCAAAGTGATTTTACTTGCTGAATATGGGCAAAGATTTTGAACGATTCTGTGGTTCGTGTCCTGACTGCCAGATCGTATCTGCTTATAAATCTCCTCAGGCTCCCCTTTCTCCTATGCCTATTTTGGACATTCCATTTCAACGAGTAGGATTAGATATTGTTGGCCCTCTTCCTCATAGTAAAAATGGTTATCAATATATTCTTGTGTTGGTTGACTATGCAACGCGATATCCTGAAGTGGCTGCTCTGAGAAAAACCTATTCCTCAAGTGTTGCCAAAGCTCTGTGTGAGAGTTTTACTCATATTGGCATCCCTAGCGAAATTTTAGCTGATCAGGGCACGCCTTTTACTTCTCGCGTGATGAAACAATTATCTGACAACCCTGCTATTAAGAAATTAAGTACGACTGTTTACTATCCGCAGACGAATGGACTGACTGAACGATTTAAGAAGAATTTGAAACGGATGATCAGGCGAGTTGCTCATGATGACCCAACGTTGTGGGACTCTGTCCTGCCTATTATTATTTATGTGGTGCAGGAATCGGCGCAAACGTCCTCTGGTTTGAGTCCTTTCGAGTTATTGTTTGGTAGGCGCCCTTGAGGCATCTTGGATGTTGTATGTGAGGAATGGACTGAGCTCCGGAAAAAAGCTTGTGGGCCGAGCTTTGTGGATCAGGTAATTTCGTTACAAGACAGGATTAATAAAAACTGTCTTCCAATGCTCTGGAACATCAGCAATGAGAACAAGAGACCCATAAACGGCTATACGATAAACTCTGTAAGCTCCGGGAATTCAATGTTTGTGTTTTAGTTCTGATTCCATCTGACCTGCACAAGTTCCTAGCAAAATGGCAGGGTCCTAAGTCTATTGAGGAGAGTATGGGGCCGGTGAATTACAAGGTCAGAATACCGGGTCGACACACACCTTTCCAGATTTTACAAGTTAATCTCATGAAGGAGGGGCATAGCCCGCAGGGGGTTTGCACTTCCTTGGCTGCTGTCTCTCAGACCGATGTTGCCATTGGTGACGATTTGATTGATTTGCAAAAGACAGAGTTGTTACCTTTGATTGAACGAAACACTGATGTTTTTTCGCCCTGCCGGGCTTGACTCACCTTGCAGAACATAAAATCACTACTGAACCTGGTGTTAAGGTGCAGATGTGCCCGTTTTGGATCCCAGAAGCGAGAAGGAATATTGTGCGCAAAGAAGTCAAACAGATGCTGGCATTGGGTGTAATTCGTGAAAGTAAAAGTGACTTGTGCAGTCCGATCATATTAGTCCCAAAAGAAGACGGTTCGGTTCAGTTCTGTATCGATTTCAGGCACCTGAATAAGGTCTCTAATTTGATGCTTATCCAATGACCCTTGTTGACGAGCTATTGGAAAACCTGGGTCAGGTGTCCTATATGTCCACGCTGGATCTCACGAAAGGTTACTGGCAGGTGCCTCTTGAGGCTGGCAGTTGTTAGAAAACAGCATTTGCAACTCCTGACGGTCTTTACGAATTTACTAGACTTCTGTTTGGTCTCCATGGTGCTCCTGTAACTTTCTAGCGTATGATGGATCAGATCTTGCGTCCTCATTCTGAATATTCCAGGGCATACCTCGATGATGTCGTGTTTTTCAGTAATGATTGGCATACGCATTTATAATGACTTCAGGCTGTCCTTGATAGCTTGAGACAGGCTGGCTTGACAGGTAACCCTAAGAAGTGTAGGTTGGGTATGTCTGAGACTCATTTTCTGGGTTATTCAATGGGCAGGGGTTTGCTCTGCCTCCAACTTAGAAAAGTGGAAGAGATGTTTGCTTACCCACGTTCAGAGATGCAGAAACAAGTTTACGCTTTTCTGGGGCTTGCTGGTTATTCTAGAGGATTCATCCCTGCTTTGGCAAAAAGGGCTGCTCCTCTTTCCGATCTTACAAGAGGCAGAAAGAACTGCCCTGTTTTATGGACAGATGATTGTGAACATTCCTTTTGTGATTTAACACTAGAATTACCAGAGCCTATGAAAAAAACTCATAAATCCAGCCCACCTTAAATCTCTTCGCACCGTTCTGTCAGCCTCTTTTGTCTTGTAAATGTGTCAATAAGTCAAAGCAGCAAGCAGCCTGCTATAACATCCCCCCACTGCCGCAAAACGGGCATTAAGTTCTCCCAGTTTCTGCCTTGATTGATTATCTGGGAGTGAGCTACCAAGAATTGTAAGGGGAAATCATATGTGTTTTGTGTCTACAGTAATCTAGGTAAACACATCGTTAAAACAGAAACGTTTTCCATGTTTTAGTAATAAATGACAAAATGTAGACATGAACTGTATAATGTGTGAAGGCTGATGGTCAAATATCAAATAAACACTTTCACTAAAGGTAGATGTATGATGTGACAGCTTCCGTGGTACAGCGGTTAGAACTGCTGACTTATAACCTAGTGGTCGTGAGTTCGAAACCAGTTCCCCCTTGAATTTAACAGCATCAGATTGGGTGTGAGTTTATACTGGTGCTGTTAGTTAGAGTCATATCAGGAGGTTGGGTTGGGTTGGGGAGAGAACGTGACTGAGAGAATAAAACTGGAAAAAAAGCTAACTTTTACAAATACCATACACTTACAGCTGATCTGACGTTGTTCGTTTTCAAATAATATTGCATTAGTGTGATGATGTTTTCTGATTGGTACTATTCAGGTCATAGAATGATTTCTTCAAAATGTCACATATATTTGGTCTCGTCCGTTGCGAGAGATGGACGTCTAAAGCGGAGCTCCGCTAGCAGCAGTGTTATTTTCATATTATCTGCTTATTATCCTGAGATATCTTGTATTTATCCAACCTGAGAGGGACTACTACAGCATATGCAAGCATATACAAACATGGCCAACAAGAAAAGGGTTCAGAAAGAAACGAAAGAAATGAAAACTAAAGCTACATCCAAGCTTAGATCGGCAAGCCCAAGTTCAAGCTTAAGATATGGCCTTTCAGAGACTGACCTGGATCAGATGGGCGAAAGCCCAGACTCTCAGTCGGGACCACGGTCCACTGCACCGTCTCCAATTGAGAGCGAAATGGGGAGCGAATGTACGAGTGCGAGTGACGCAGGTCACGATAGCTCGCCGATTGGAGAAGATTATCTCAACCTGGAAAAGGCCTTGCAGTCTGCGCTCTCAAGTACTTCACGCGAGCCGGGAACACCGGCTGCAATAGAGCCCACAGCCTCACCTACAGTGCACGAAAGCAGAAATGATCTGTCTGAACTGAAGGTGATGATCACTGAGCTCAAGCAAGCTCAAGCAAGAGATAAAGAAAGATATAAAGAAAAGCGAGAAGGCAAGGGAAAAAGCAAATAAGAAGCTACGACAGGAGCTGCAATAATAAAGACTTGGAGGAACGCATTTGTATTCGCTTTGAGGCAGTCTTTAAAGATATGGTGGGTAAACTTGAAGAGCATATTCAGGAAATCTCGTCTAAACTGAGGACACTTGCTGATCAACTGGAGGACGTCAAGGAGACATTCACGACTCGGATTGAATCAGCTGAAAATCTAGCTGCCAGTGCTGAAGAAAAAGCAACAACTGCCAGCTCCGAATGCAAAAAACTCAGAGACAGACTTGCTGCTTTGGAAGATGGAAGCAGAAGGAATAATATTAGAATCGAAGGTCTACCTGAGAATCGAGAAAGTCCAAACCCAGTGAAATTTGCAGCTAAACTATTTTCTAAAATAATTGGAAAGGACTTTAACGCAGATTCTGAGATAGCAGCGGCTTATCGCGTACGCGGATCAAATACCGTTAGACCTAGATCTTTTATTGTTCGCTTCGAGAGATTATTATTTAAGCTAGATTTGATGGCACTCCTCAGACACAAGCAAGAGATTATATATGAAAATAACCACATTCGTATCTTCCCTGATTTCTCTCCAGCAACAGCTACTAAACGCGCAGCCTTCTACAACATTAAACAGCGGTTACGGCAAGCCAGTATCAAATACAGGCTCTTGTATCCTGCCAAACTGAAAGTGGAATTGCACGGTAAATTCTATGTCTTCGCCAGCAAGGAAGAAGCAGAAAAGGAATTAAGAAAGCTGATCCCGGCACTATTCTGAAACATAATAGTGAGTCATAGCCTGTCATGATATGGCAAGGATAAATAACCTACTATCTGATCTATTTATTAAGATACGGGTTTTTATCATTATATATCCTCATTATTACTCGGACGCTGTCTGTTTATGTTTTAATGCTTTAATTACAGTTATAGATGTTTGTGCTTTATTCTTTTTTTTATCTTATTTATTTACTTTTTGTCTACCGTAAATGAGACTGTTTTACATCATACCCTTGGTTTTTACTACGCTTATTCTGGACCACTTTCTAACACCATTCCCCGGGTTTATTATCTGGGTTTATTATCTTAATACATTAAGATTGCTTAAGATTATATATATTTTAAGTTCATAGTTTGTTAATGATTATATTTTAGGCATATAGTATTTAGACTATATTGGTAATAGATATCTCTATTTTTTAATCCTAAAGCACCGCTGCGTGGGGGCTTGTTTTGCTTTGGACGTGCTCTGTCTCTGGGTATGTCAGAGGACCGGGACTGTGTGAAGTGGGGTGTAGCCTCACGTGGGGAGGCAAAATGGGAGGGTGGGTGGTTAAGGGGGGGAGAGAAAGAGAGCAGGCTATATCTCTACCTAATCTATCCTTTTAATCTTTATAATTATAACTACCAACGTAACAATAGACTGCATGGCAATAACTCTTGGGGAAATAGGAAACTAAGGTTAAAGCTGTCTCACTTCCAGTCAAGACTGTAAAATGACATCAAAAATTCAGAATCAATGTCTCCATGATGGGACAGTTAACTTTGTGACCTGGAATGTTAAAAGCCTGAATCACGGATTAAAGAGAAAAAAAGTAGTCTCTCACCTAACAGGTTTAAACGCTAAAATAGTATTTTTACAGGAGACCCACTTACTAAACAAGGATCGGTTCTGGCTGCAAAAGGACTGGACTGGCCAAATGTTCCATTCTAGCTTTACAAAGAAAACTAGAGGTGTGGGAATTCTCATACATAGAAGATTTGTAGCATCAGATGTAGTATTGGATCCCGAAGGGAGATATGTGATGGTCATGGGTAACTTATCTAACTGTAAAATGATTTTGATAAATGCTTATGCACCTAATGTTGATGATAAGGAATTTATACAAAATTTATTTGCATCCATGCCCAAACTGAACACTCATTTATTATAATTATTATTATTAAATTATAATGGCTGGGGACTTTAATTGTGTTTTAAATCCACTCTTAGATAGGACTTCTATCACAGTGGGGACGACATCTAACACTGCAAAGATAATTACAAAGTTTATAACTGATCACAAATTATCAGACCCCTGGAGGTTTTTAAACCCAAACTCAAGAACATATTCTTTCTACTCACCAGTACATCATTGCTACTCAAGAATTGATTATTTCTTTATAGATAATAATTTCTTACCTATGATTAAATCTTGCAAATACGATGCTATTGTTATTTCTGACCATGCACCTCTGATCTTGGAGCTAAAGTTACTATGCCCCACACACTCACCTCGCAGATGGCATCTCAACTCGCTTCTATAAGCAGAAGAGAATTGTACAGAATTTATATCCAAACAAATCAGTTTCTTCCTAGAGACAAATACATCCTCAGCGATTTCCGCAGGAATACTCTGGGAAACTCTTAAGGCATTCTTAAGAGGACAGATTATCTCATATCTTTCCCACAGAAATAAATTAGAAACCAAGAAAGTAGCAGAGCTAAAAAGCGAAATTACCAAAATAGATGAAGAACATGCCAGGCTTCCAAGCGAGGCTCTACATAGGAAAAGGCAGGCTCTGCATTCAGAACTAAACCTCTTGACAACTAAAGAAACTGAACAATTAATTTATAAATCCAGACATCACTACTATGAACACAGAGAGAACGGTAATAAGCTTTTAGCTCAACAAATTCACAAACAAGAAGTCCGCAACACAATCCCAGTACAGTGATCCCTCGCTATATCACGCTTCGACTTTCGCGGCTTCACTCCATCGCGGATTTTAAATGTAAGCATTTAAATATATATCAAGGATTTTTCGCTGGTTCGCAGATTTCTGCGGACAATAGGTCTTTTAATTTATGCTACATGCTTCCTCAGTTGGTTTGCCCAGTTGATTTCATACAAGGGACGCTATTGGCAGATGGCTGAGAAGCTACCCAATCAGAGCACGTATTACATATTAAATAAAACTCCTCAATGATATACGATTTGCTTCCCGTGCGGTGCTTGATTGTTTGCTTTTCTATATCTCTCTCACTCTCTCTGACATTCTCTGCGCCTGACGGAGGGAGTGTGAGCAGTGGGGCAGTTTGCACAGAGGCTGTTTGCTTAGAAGATACGGACGCTCCTCTAAAAAATGCCGCTTTATCGCAGGTGCTTCGGCATACTTAAAAGTCCAAAAGCACGTATTGATTTTTTGATTGTTTGCTTTTGTCTCGCGGGCATTCTCTCCCTCTCTCTCTGATATTCTCTGCTCCTGACACGCATTCTTTGAAGAGGAGGATGTTTGCATTCTTTTAATTGTGAGAAAGAACTGTCATCTCTG
Organism: Polypterus bichir lapradei; assembly: GCA_026402145.1. Classification (NCBI taxonomy): domain Eukaryota; kingdom Metazoa; phylum Chordata; class Cladistia; order Polypteriformes; family Polypteridae; genus Polypterus; species Polypterus bichir. The sequence goes on from JANRMT010062842.1 coordinate 34,672,629, forward strand.
TCTTGTCATGGAGCACAGTTTAAACTTTTGACTAAAGGGTGTTAGTAGTACATATAGACAGCAACTGTCAAAATAGGTGTGAATTTGATTGATGACTTTAAGCCCCGCCCCAAATAGGATGGATGGCATTAAGCCCGCCCCAAATATGATTTATGAAATATAGAAATATGAAAATATGATTTATGAAAATATAAAAATATGGAAATATGAAAATATAAAAATATGAAAATATAATTTATGTAAATATGAATCTATAAAATTATGAAAATGTATTTATAAGCTATAAACTTAGGACACGTGGGTTTATTTTATAAACGCTAGGTTTAAAATTAATATTAAGAAATTAAATATACACTTATCTTGCCGTCATAGCTATGTGTAACTTTCTGAAAATATTCACACACCCGCGCTAAAATATAACCTCACGACACACACGACCTCATTTTACAAACATTAGATTCAAAACTAATATTATAAAATTAAATATACACTTATCTTGCATGCAAAACCACTCATATGTGCGACTACATAAAAACGCTATAAAATATTCACACACCCGCTCTAAGTTATAAACTAATAGTAAGAAAATAAATATACTGTAATATCCCTTCCCAGACGGTCAAGTGGTAGTAAATTATCAAATAAAAGAACTAATCAATGGTTTCTATTCACTTTCCTTCTTACTTCAACAAGCTGACAACCACAACGTAGTCAGGACAAAGAAAAACAGCAAAAACACACCCCACTAAAAACCCAACCCATATACAATTTTCTAAAAACGATATGGACTCTCTGCTCTAAGTTATAAGATCACGACACAACCATAACTAAAATGATTTTCACTCCCCCTCTAAGTTATAAGTTCACGACAAGCGTCTTTATCTTTCCTGCACAGCCATAACTAAAATGATATTCACCCCCAGCCCCCTCAAACCAAACTAAGTTATAAGATCACGACCCAGCCATAACTAAAAACGATTTTCACTCCCCCTAAGTTATAAGTTCATGACAAGCGTCTTTATTTGATAAGCGCTCATCTTTCCTGCACAGCCATAACTAAAATGATATTCACCCCCAGCCCCCTCAAACCAAACTAAGTTATAAGATCACGACCCAGCCATAACTAAAAACAATTTTCACTCCCCCTCTAAGTTATAAACTAATAGTAAGAAAATAAATATACAATTTTCTAAAAACGTTATAAACTGCATTAGAATCAAAAGGACAAAATACATAGCCACTCCTAATGCCTGCGCGCCTCTTTGTAAAAGACTTGTTTTTCAATTACTTTACCCATCGGAATGCGCCAAATATGATCGATCACGGCCTGTCTCTTTAATTAACATGCCGTAACAAGGCAGTGCCTTTCTGGTTACATGATAATAATCTAAAATGCTTACCTGTTGTTTTAGGCCCCAGCCAGACGTAGCAATTATGTCCCCACAGGGAGTCGGCGCCTTTCATGTTATCAATCAACAAAAGTCTTAATCTATTTTAAACATGTTCTATTTTTTATATCATAAAGTAAAATACTTATTCTCACCCCGAATCAAAGTGATTAAGAATATATACACTCCTTCTGATTTTTACTAAAATTCTTAACACGCTTTTCAGCACTGGCTCTGCGAACTTAATCACAACACTTTTTACATTCCTATGGTCTAAGAACAAAGTTATTAAAAGAAATATTTTCCTCTAACGACTCTCTCTTATATTCAAAATGATCTTTACAAGCTCGCAAGAAAAGTTATTAAAAAGGGTCTATATGCCGAGTACAAACCCAGCTCTCTCGCCGGTATTTTAGCCGCGTTAATCGGGCAAATGTCGAAATTGATCTCGTTTCACATTTACAGTACTATATATTAACCTAGAAATACACGTGGCGATCTAAGAAAGTGCTCTTTCCGGTACTGTATTTTAGCCGTGTTAAACGTGTAAAAATAGACTTTACTTCACATTTACAGTATCAACTTTAAAATATATGTCGCGATCTAAGAAACGGGTCTTTCCGATACTGTATTTTAGCCGTGTTAATTGTGTAAATGTCAAAATAGACTTTATTTCACATTTACAGTATATTAACTTTAAAATACGTGTGGCGATCTCTCGGTAAAACATAAAGTATATGCTTAGATGTGAACCTTACAGCGGTGTGTGTTTGAATGAGGCTTCTTTGCTGCTAGAAAGGGTCACCGCCCCTTAGAGGCGGAACATCAACAACTCTGAACCTATGAGTTTTCCCGCGTGTTTCGCTCCGCCTTTCCAAGGCGTTATGGGTCCCTAGGTGCAGCATAAAGTGTTCAGCTTCGCGGGTGTTACTACAATTACTATTCAAACATTCCGAGTGTCTCCAAGAGCTTTCCATAAGGTAGGCATTTTCGCTTTTTCTTTCGCAATGGCTGGCATGGCAAAAAATACTTTTGTGGTTGAGGGTAAGTGTAGATTATCGGAATATATGCCGTTAACGCCCGTCTCATCAAACTGTTGAAATGATATTCTTTTATATCCGCTTTCAAATCAGATAGTTCCAGCGACGAAGAGCAATCTCAAAGCAGCCTCTCACTCGGAGGTATGTTTTCTGCTTTTAAATGAAAAAACTGTATCTAGTCGTAATGCCCAGAGTTTATAAATGAATTATTTTTCTTATTTCAGAAGGCTGTAGTTTCTGGCCGGTTGGCTGTTCAAAAAGTGAGTCAGATCTTCTTTCGGCCGTACTTTTAAATCGAAATGTTGTTTATAAGACCGCGCTGATTTAAAACTTTTATTGTCTAAGTATGTACAAACTTATTACTTTTAATGGTAATTTACCTTTCATGCTAATATGCCTCTCCAGGCTTACTGACTCAGATACTCAGGGGTTCACCACCGTTGGTATCATCACCCGGACTTCTCACCCAAATAATCGGTGAACCTGAAAGATTTGATCCCGCTGCTAAGGCTGCTGAGCTCAAGGCTGAAATCGAACGAGTGCTGTTGATTTTTCAAAACTCTTAATCCTGTCTCCAGATATACGTGAAAAGGTTATTTTAGTGTATGCAATTTTAGAAAACTTGTTCCCCAAATAATGTCTGGCAAAAGGCGTGCAAGTGGGGACTTGGACGCTGGGAGCGGTTCTCAAAATGCTGGTTTATTGCATGACATGGCGAATGAGCTCTGCTTTTCTATTCAGCCCCCAAAAATGCCTACTCCACCACTCCTGATATTTTAATGAATTGGAATATATTAATTGGCAAAATCAAAACCTGTTCCAAATGAATAATATAATAGCGACCATGAGAGTTCCTTCACCTGTTACAACTCCCATCGACTTTGACCAGCTTGACAGCCTTTTAGAAGCCCTACGTCCAGTAGCCACCCCCCATGAAATGCAAACATTAAATAACTTGTTAGAAAGGGTTCAGTGGTCTTTGAACGAAAATGTGAATGCTCAAACGGGTCATGGTTTAACAAGCACTTCGGATTCTGTAAATGCTGCCCCCTCTCACAGTATGGCCACATCAGTCTCGGTTACCCCTTGGCTACATCTGTACCTTCTGCTCAAGTCTCCTCTGTTTCTGTCCCTGTAACTTCCACTTCTGGGCCCTCTGCTCCAGTCATGCCCCCTTCGGGGTACTCTGCTTCGGCACCAGTTGCTAACGCCTCTACTTCAGTCTTGCCCCCTTTTTCTATACCCTCTGTCTCTTTTATTTCAGCTATCCCTTCTGTTCCCAAGCCGTCTACTTTAGTATGCCCCTGTAGCTCCCACTTCTGCTCCCTCTACTTCAGTAGGCCCCTGTGCCCCCTTTGTCCCAGTCCCTGTAGCTATCACTTCTGCTCCCCTTGCTTCTGAGACTATATCAAGCTTCATCTAAAAGGCAAGCAGGAGGCCTCGGGCTATCCTGCCTGGTGTACGGATGAGGCTTCTTGAGACCATTATATTTTAGATTATTATCAGAAGGAAGGTGTACAATTGGACCGCGATAACATCGCCGTAAATCCAGCCAAGTGACAAATTTCAAAGTTGTTTTTAAATTCTCTTTGGGGTAAATTTGGGCAAAAACCTCTCCATCTCACTACTAGCTTAGTCAAGGACGGTGAGGAATTCTTGCAATATATTTTCTCCAAACAGTATAATGTTTCTTATTTTGAATTTATCGGCAATGAGATTGATCAAATACAATGGAAGTACACCGATGAAAAGTATACCCTACCTGGTAGCATTAATATTGTCATTGCTGCTTTCACCACGGCCTATGCCCGGTTAGAGTTGTACGATTTACTGGACAGTCTGGGAGAAAGGGTGTTGTACCACAACACCGACTCGGTCATTTTTACTTCTCAGCGGGGTCAGTACAATCCTCCTCTGGGTGACTATTTAGGAGAGCTCACCAGTGAGTTAAATCCTGGTGATTATATTACTGAATTTGCTTCAGGCGGTCCAAAGACGTACGGGTATAAAACGGCACAAGGCAAAACATGTATGAAGGTAAAAGGTATCACCATCAATCATGACACCGGTAAAATTATAAACTTCGAGTCACTAACCAATCTAGTTCAGAATTTTGTGACATCTTTGTGACAGAATTTTGTGACGTCTCATGAAGCCCCTCCTCAAGAGTTACTGGTTCACGGTAAGCAGATCCATCGAAATGAAAAACTTTTCACTTTAGAAAACAGACCACTCAGGAAGAAGTTCAGAGTGGTGTATAACAAAAGGGTTCTCCTAAAAGATTACAACACAAGACCTTATGGCTACTAAAAGAAATTTTGACGCCCGTCTTCAACACCCCTTCGCTAAAATTATCTCGGAACCCTCTTGTTCCGGTAAATCCTATTATGTGAAAAAATTATTGGAACATTCGAACCACGTCGTGTCTCACCCTTTTCAAAATATCATTTGGTTTTATAGTTGTTGGCAGAAAATGTACGACAAGCTGTCGGCTAAATTTCAGCAATTAAAATTTATTGAGGGGCTCCCAAAGTCTTTATGCGACGACGAACTTCTCCCTCCTGAGAAAATAAATTTGGTCATTATAGATGATCTGATGGAATCGGCTAGCGAAAGCCAGGAAATAGAAAAAGCAGGCTTGGACCGAAATAGAAGTAAAATCCTGCAGTACTTCTTTGTATTCCTTGCTCTGTGCTCCAATAAACACACGTTATCGGCAATACACTAATAACCCAATTGTGTTCCACTTACTTAGAATCTGGAACCAATGTAGAAAGCATTTTAAGACGGAGAAGCTTCTATCTGTGGCACCCCTCCAAGAGAACCACCTCTTTCAACCTTCACAAACATATGCAGTTTTTAATATTTGGAAAAAAATTGGAATTAACTTGCTTAGAGATCTTTATATAGACAACATCTTTGCATCCTATGAGCAATTACATTCCAGCTACACATTTCTTTCACTATCTTCAAATCAGAAACTTTGTTAAACAAAACCTTCCAGATTTTCCTCATCTTGCACCCTCATCCATGCTAGAAAAAATATTGCTCAATCTCAAGGACTTAGACTCCATCTCTACAATATATAAAATCATTTTACAATCCCTCCCTTTCAAAGATCCAAGAAGACACTGGGAAAAAGATCTTTCAATTAATATATCAGAAAAGGAGTGGAAAGTAGCAATGCAGAGAATTCACTCAAGCTCCATATGCGCAAAGCATACAATCATACAACTCAAAATTATATATCGAGCACATCTGTCTCGACTAAAACTCTCCAAAATGTTTCCAGGGCATGATCCAACTTGCGAACGTTGCAACCAAGTCCCAGCCTCACTAGGTCACATGTTCTGGTCCTGCACCAAATTAACATTATTCTGGACAAACATTTTTAATTACCTTTCAGATAGCCTTGGACTCACAATCCCTCCAAACCCATTAACAGCTGTGTTTGGTGTTCTTCCAGATGGGTTAAAAGCGGAGAAAGATAAACAAATTGTGATTGCATTCACTACACTTTTGGCACGTAGACTTATTCTCATAAACTGGAAGAACCCAAACTCTCCTCTTTTAAGTCAGTGGGAAACCGATGTGTTATATTATTTGAAGTTGGAAAAAATCAAATACTCAGTTAGAGGATCTGTACAGACTTTTTTCAAAACATGGCAGGATCTAATCAGTAATATTTTAAAATAAGTTCATAAGGTACAGAGAATTTATTAATTTAGGTATGTTTACAAGCCTTAAAATTTAACGCCGTTTGGCTTGCTCTCTCTCTCAGGGGTGGGGATCGATCTGTTCTTAATTTTTCTCTTTGTAAAAACTTGATTGCTTTGCATGGATTGTAATAAAATTAATAAAAAAAAAAAAAGAAAAAGCTTTCACAAAATATACTCATCATTGGAATTTGTCTATCATTTACTTGGTTCAAAATTTATTCTTTCAAGGAAAGAAAAGCCGAACGATTAATCTTAGCGCCAATTATATTACTCTTTTTAAAAACCCCAGGGACAAATTGCAGATCACTACCTTGGCCCGTCAAATGTATCCGAGGCGTGTTAAGTTCTTTTTGGAGGCTTTCGAAGATGCTACAAAACTACCGTACGGCTATCTCTTAGTGGATTTAAAGGCACAGACCCCCGACGAACTGCGATTAAGAACAGGTCTGTTCCCGCCCGACTGGCCTGTTGTGTACACCGTGGAAAGATAAAAGAAGGTGTTCTGAGTCAAAGTTACAAATTCTGTCAGCATGTCGGCCAGAATAAGCAGAAACCTAAAGCCTCTCAAGGCCTTACTCCGTTGCTCTTGTCGCCGCCGTAAAATTCTTATCAACGCCTCTTCTGACGATTTAATTAATGCTTTGTCCGAAATAGCCTGTAATACTTTAAAAGGTAATATACCTCTTTCCCCCAAACAGTTTAATCGACTCAAGAAGCATAAAACATCTGTCCGAAAAATAAGTGACAAAAAACTAACCTTATAAAAGAAGAAAGCTATTCTGAACCAGAAAGGAGCCTTTTTGGGAGCTCTTTTAAGCGTCGCCGTGCCATTCATATCCAGTTTACTAGCTTCTAGAACATAAACATGGAATACGCTCAAAAAATGTATTTGGTCCCGCAGCACCAAATGTCTCTTTTTCAGCAAAAGAGTGTTAACCCGAATGAACTCTTGACTGCAACGGAAACTGAACTGGACAAAGAAATGAGAAAAGTCCTGCAATGCTGTGATATAGGGGCTGACGAGAAGGTGAAGCTTTACACTTCTATCTTGCAGAGATATCTGACGCTAGTTAAAAAGGCCGATAAAGAAGCTAGCAGTCTGACGCTCGTATTACCAAAAGAAGAAAATGGCGAGGGGGGCACTGGAACAGTCAAGGTGTCTGAGGACAAGGTTTGGCAAGAGGTTTTGAGAAGCGAGCCTGTAAAATCAAAGAATATGTTGAATTTGTTTTACATTAAATGTCCGTTAATCCCCATCACGCGTTTCGGAATAATTGTGGAGAGCTGATGTTAGAGGGTAAACCTTTGGTCGGTTCTAACATGGTGGACTTGGTACGTAATCTGACCGCTTCTCATACAATACCTGAACATAGGAGACCGCGGGGGTGGAAGGAATTTGTAAACGCCATGGCCGGTTTGAACATTACATTTTCTGTTGTACCTAATGATGAAACGAGAGAACTCCTTGAAAGTTTTAAGCCACCCGCCGCCCCCCTCCCTGCTCATCAAACAGAAGTTAGCCCCTACCGACTGAAACCGAGAAAAAAAAAAGACTGGAATGGATTGCTTATTAATTTGTAAAATTATTTGTTTATTAAATGCAATTTTATCTCATTACAGAGTGTCTTCATCCTTTAACCGTCTATTGAAATATTTATAGGTCTCTGATCTTTGCACGCAAGGGTACTGATAAAAACAGAGTCCCGGTGAAGGAAGCCAGGAACGAACAAATTTAGAGACCATAGAGTCATTACTGTTCACGTCCTCAGAATACTTTTTTATTACGGAGGTGTACGGGAGACCTTTTCCTCTCTGATGCAGATAGAAGAGGCAGTGATGACCTCATTTGTCCGAGAACCAACTTTGAAGCTGTCGGTTATTGTAAATGATTTGTTTACAGTTTTTGCTTAAGAAATGGTAAATGTCTTTCGGGAAGTAGATAAAGTCCGGAGGATTTCCATAGGAATCAAAAAACTCCCCATTTCCGTCTTCTGTGAGGTAAATCCCCAACCAGTGTTCTCCGGGTTGGGTTTGACGGTGAGTATTCACTACAAACATGGCCGGCAGTTGATCACACACCAGCACACCACGGAAATATCTTTCGGTGTAGGGGTCTTGGTACAGTAGTTCTGTTAATTGTTTTGTATTCATGGTGTTTATTAGTAGTCATCCAGAACATTATGTCTCTGGTTGATTTCAATGATGTTGTCAAAGACCGCATATACTATTAGATTGACAGTCCGAGGGAGAGGGACGCGGAATCGTAATTCAAATCTCATGTTTCCAGTTTTAACTAATGAAAAATGATCGCCGCATTCTTGATCGGGGGTTAGATCAAAAGCGAAAAGAGTATATCCTTGTGAGAACTCTGAACGGCTGATAGCCAGAGCCTGATCCTTCAAATGCTTACCAGTGGCCAATACCAGGTTATAATATTCTCTGGCACTATTGCCGCTTACAAAGTCGGGTTGAAAAGGTTTGGCAGAATTCTGTTCACCGTCCATGTACAGAGCCAGGAACTCTACATCGTTGTGTTTGAAATTGAACGGGTCCCGAAAAGGCCTCATTATCCACCATTCCAATTACCACATACTTTGGTAGTTGACCCAGAAACAGGTTTTCTTGATTGCATACTCGGATCTCCGTGGGCATAATGAATACTTTCATATTCACCCTTTCCACAGGGTATTTAGCATTGGCTGATGTAAGGGCATGAGCGTGTCCTAATTTCACGGCCGGTGAAACTTTTACTTTTTTTACAAACAGGGAGGCTGATGTTACGATTACTCTGTAACGTTCGGCATCACCGGACATTAAGCAGAATTCATCTTTGTTCCGAACAATTTTAATCTTCACGTCTAGGCCCTTCAATAGTAGTTTTTCCTGGAAAAAGAGATCTGTATGTATGTGCCCCAGAAGTTCAACAGTCCTGCTACCAGCTGTATAGGCGCTTCTGTTATTAAAACCGATGTTTTCTCCGTTGGGGTCTGTCTCTTCCAATTTGTTAAGTGTATCTTTGTAAAAAAGTCCTGTAGCAAACTGAGAATGAAGAGTCTCTTGGCTGTAATTTAGCAGGCCTTCTAAGACCGCTTGGTAAGGATAACAATTTGAACTCTGGGATATTAGACGGTCCCCGAGGGTGACATCAACTTGGGAAAACAAACTGGCTATAGGGTAGTTGACAAATCCGACCTTTGCCCCGGCAGGTATGTTAGTCCCGTCAGCATTCACTATCTTTCCCCTTAGGTGTAGAAGAGTGTTATTCAAGTCCAGGTAATCTTCCCCATTTCCAGCTATGAGAAATTCTAGCGGAGCTACTTCAGAGAGGGCTGAGAGTGGTGGGACTTCAACGTATATACAGTGGAACCTCGGTTCACGACCATAATTCGTTCCAGAACTTTGGTCGTAAACCGAGTTGGTCGTGAACCGAAGCAGTTTCCCCCATAGGATTGTATGTAAATACAATTAATCCGTTCCAGACCATACAAACTGTATGTAAATATGTAAAAATATGTAAAGATTAAGCACAAATATAGTTAATTACACCATAGAATGCACAGTGTAATAGTAAACTAATGTAAAAACATTGAATAACACATAAAACACCCAGGCTCCCTGATCAGCTACACGAGCTGGCTCGCTCGCGCTCTCTCTCTCTGTCTCTGTAGCACACACACCACCAAAGCCCCTCCCTCAGCTACAGGAGCAGGCTGGCTCATGCGCTCTCTCTCTCTGTGTAGTGTGAGCGCGCACACACGCACACACACACACACACACACACACACACACACACCCCTATCCTCCCCCCCATCCCTTCCCTGTCAGCGGCCCGCCGGGCTCTCTCTCTCTCTCTCTCTGAGCTTGCTCGCTCTCTCTAATCTCTCTGTAGCACGTGCTCGCGCAGCATTTTTTTTTAAATGAGTTTTAAGCATAGCGGAAAAAAGAAACATTGGAACAAATCCGAAGCG
>JANRMT010062842.1:34683692-34695249 GCA_026402145.1 Polypterus bichir lapradei
AAGGGAAACGGGCTTGTTCAGCAAACATTGCAGCAATCTCCTCCTCCCCCTCCCCCTCCCCAGCAGGCAAGTGCTTACTCGCTCTTGCTCTCTCTCTCTGTTTAGGATGCAAGGGAAACTGGCTTGTTCGTATACCGAGTGTGTGGTTGTGAACCGAGGCAAAAGCTTGGTGAGCTTTTTGGTCGTGAACCGAGTTGTTCGTGAACCGGGACGTTCGTGAACCGAGGTTCCACTGTACTTTTATCTACACTCGTTTGAGTGAAGGGCACCGTAAACAGATCCAGTTCAGATTTGACACACTCTTCGGACATTCTGTGTACGAAAGCCATCTTCTCTTAAAAAATGTCTCTCTTCTTTTTGCTTGCTTTAGTCTTGTTCCTCTTCTGACGACGTTTAGATAATGCTGCAAAAATAGTGCGCCTGGCCTTTTTAGCTGGCGGGGCCTGACGCGACCCCGGTGGTCTATTGCGTTTTGTCTTTCTCATGACCATCAAGCCCGCTCCCTCCTGCTTTTCTAGGACTCCACCTGCAGCACCGGATATAGCCCCGGTGATCACATCTTTTACAATATTTTTAGCCGCGGATTTGATATGTGGTTTTGCGATGTCAAAGCCTTTTTTCAGGAGAGGTAAAGCTCTTCGAAACAATCCTCGAAATATACCTCCAATCCCCCCACCATGCATTACAGGGGCTCCAGAGAATCCTGGTAAGCCGTTACCCGCTTGGGTCTGATAATATTGGATGTAAGGTGTCGGGTCCTGGTAAGACCTCATTGTTTTAGTCGTGCATGCAATGTCTGACGGGTCTGAAATGCAACTTCACTATCACCTTACCAAACTGAAATGGCACGTTTTTGTTCTGGTCCGTCTTTATTTCAATAGTCATTGTGTCAAAATGATTCTTGCTGGCTGGCGCATAATGCGGCTTGTCATATGTGATGGTTGTAATTTTATTCGCCTGATCCTCTATATTAACACACCTCAAAAGGGGTACGTAGCTGTCTCCGACTCTCTGATGAGATACCATATCCCCGTACACGTACAAAGTGTAAAAGCCGGCCCTGATGTCGGCGGGGAAAGGAGCCTTATAAGTTAAACCTCGAGTCTGATCAGGATGCGCTCCTAATATTTGACCCAGCTGTCCTTTTAAGTGTATAGTTTCATCATTTTCACCCAGTACTACGTAGACTCTTCTTTCCACAGTATTATAACTGAATTTCGCAGGGTTCTCAGAAAGGACAAATCCAGCTGCAACATCTGTCAAAGTGGGTAGGCTTAAGGTTGTCGAATTCATAAAAGACAGTAGGTCGTGAATACCTTCGTAATATCCGCATGGAATGTAGTAATGTTTTTTTACCCCCGGAGCTGAAACGTAGAATTCGTTATCCAGTTTGTCTATGGTATTCCACGTATGTGGGTACTGAATTTCGGCTAGACCGACTTCCCAAGAACCTTCTAATTCTATGGGTTTAGCAAGCTTCGTCGTGAAATTGGAAATTGTGTTGTTAGGGAAAATGTCTGAGGAAGCGTTGCTCGGAAGAGTCACAAAAAAACTTTTGCGCTCCATCGTATACAGCTAGAGAATGAAGAATCGATTAGGAGCCCTGTGGATTTTATTGAACATCTTGGGCATGGCTCTCCGGTATCCAGCTGTTAAATTTTTCTGGCCAGCCGAGCCATTTGACTAAAATGAGTCGTTTTTTATTCTTAACTTTCCTAGCCAGTATTTTTTCGATCCTGTATACGTCTATGGACCCGACTTTAATTTTCAGTAATTCGGGGTCGTAAAAGGATCCTACAATCTCTTCACCATCGTAGTCTTTCAGTTTGTACACCGCCGGTGCCCTAGCTACAAGTTCAGATACGGTAAAGATTTCATCTGAAAATGTTTGTTCATAACCTTTCTCAAAAGGATGTCTGGTTTTAGACACCCTAACCGTGTCTCCTACTTTGAACTTAAACAACGGCGGACACAGGGGGACGGCTACGCCGTATAAATTTTTGAAAACTTTCCAGGAATTTAATGTGTTTACATCGGAAGGAGCCATTTTTATGCTTCGATGATAACTTTTGTTGTAAGAGTATACTAGATCCGGCAATTTATCGATGTAGGTTCTCGTGTTATAAGCGCTGAAATATTTCCACATTTTAGATTTTAGTGTCCGGTTAAATCTCTCCACCACGGAGGCCTTTAATTCGTTTCCTGTGGTGAAGTGTTTTATTCCGATCTTCTTTAACAGCTTTTGAAAATCTCGGTTGAAAAACTCTTTCCCCTTATCGGTCTGGAGCTTCTTTGGAGTACGCCCAGTGCTCAGAATGTCTTGGAAGGCTCTTGTCACTTCCTTACCCATTTTGTTCTTCAGGGGTCGTACCCACGCGTACTTGGAAAGTACATCGATACATGTTAACAAATATTTATAACCCAGATTATGCTCGGACACATTTGTCATGTCCGCTAAATCCATCTGCCATTGCGAGTCTATATCGGATACATAAACCTTATTTCTCCTAAAATGCCTTCTAGCGGGTTTGTGAATTGTATAAGCATATTGACCGGATAACCAATCCGACACCTGTTGGTCATTACTTTTCTGACCCGAAACCTCAAGAGCTCTTTTCAAAGAGTCTTTTCCCCCAAAGCTACCAGGATTTGCCAGGTTATAATAAACTTTTTTCAAGTAACCCTCCATCGCCGACGGTGAAAGAAAAATGTCAATGGTTTAAAAATCAAATGAGGCTTTATTGATAATTTTCAAGACATTATTAATATTTCAAAACGGCAGTATTAAAAACATTATTAAAACATTATTAAAACATTTCATAGCACCGGCACATTGAGTTCAGACACTTCGTCTGATTTTTCTATGTCGTACTCCCCGTAAAACCCCAAAGGTGCATCGGTCATGTCAGGTACAGAAAAATGCTTTTTAGAGAAAGCATCGGCTATTTCACGTATTTTCGAGTAAGATGGATCGTCCATGTTGTGAAAGGCTTGTACAATAGCCTCGCTAATAGAATGTTCATTTTCCAGTTCATCAACAGCATTTTGAACAAATGAATGAACCTTGTGAAAAGGCGGAAAGATGTTGAAGCATCCCAGAGTCTTTATGACCAAGCTCCTGAGCCACGGTTTGCGGAAAACAGTCAGAACCTCTTGAAAACGACCAACCCGATAAAAAGAGTCAGGCTCAAACAGACAGGTATGCTGCTTCTGGCTGGGGTGGTCTATGAAACAACCTTGACAGGTGCTTTTTAGGTCCCAATCGACTATTATGTCCAGCAGAGCCGCAATCAAACTCTTGATCAGTTTCAGAGTCTTTCGAAGTGTTTCACCCAGGGCCCCGTCAGTTCGTTCAATGTCCATGCCCTCATAATCAGATTCCTGGGACGATGGCTTCCAAGCGGCCAGAGCCTCTAGCAAGTCGTCCACAGTCTCTTCTTGATGCATGGTCTGCATGGCTATCTCCTGAGCGCCCATTAGGCTCCCCAGAGTATCCTCAGCAGAGACAAAAAAGTCAGGTACCATACGGTTCTCCAGGAGACTGTCCAGCCAATACATATCATCAGGAGCGGGTAACTGAGGTTCGGGCCAATAGATCTGGTCATTTGAGGGCATCAGAAGATCCGGCCAAGACGGTGGGTCTGAAGGAGAGTTGTTAGGCGCAGAGTACCCGGAGTTAGGTACGATGTCGTCGGGCCAAAACAGGTCGTTGACTGCCGCTGTCTGTTCCGTAGACCAGCAGACCTGATCAGGTACGTAGCCGGCGGGGTGCTGGTTGTTACCTGCCCAAAACACATTGTTGTCTGTCAGCATCTGGTCTGCCGCAGAGTAGCCGGGTTGTAGGTTAGGGTCGATCATCTCGTCGGGAGTAGAGTAGGCGGTGTTGGCTTGAAGGTTAGCCGGCCAAAACAGGCAGTCAGCGGCGGACGTATGTTCCATACCCCCGGAGCTTGGTTCTTCGGAGCGCATCAAAATGTCGAGGACTTCTGCCACCTCAGAGGCCGAGAGAACAGGGAGACGATCAGTCCAGCTAGCACCAGCTTCAAAAGGGTAGTTAGTTGAAGACATCTCGATAGGGTTTTAGGTTAATGTAGACTATGGAAAAGACCTCTGTATTTATCTCCACTCACTTAGGGGGCGGATGACTCCCAGTTTTCTTCCTCCTCCTCCGAACATGAATTATTCAACATGCTAAACTCCTCCTCCAATTTTCTTTTAATTCTTTTCATCTGGTCAGACAGTTTTCCTTGATAAATAGCTTCATCAATATTTGGCATAAGAGCTTTAAAAAAACTCCAGTCTTTTATAGAAAAATTAATTTCACTCACTCGCTCCTTTATCACATTTTCTTTATCTTCCTCTTCGTGACTGGCCTCGTTATATTCGGGCAGGATAGGCTCCTTCTTGGAAACGGCGATCGTGAGCTGACCCTCGGCATTTCTTTTTACCTCTACCCGGCACAAAGCACAGTTAGAATCGTACCAGACAGAGCTGAAGCGTGGTTCCCGTAACTCCCGTAACGCCCTGTTGGCTTTCAGTTTCTTAGGAGCGTTCACAAGACCGTCCATTCTGTTTGCTTTTGTGTGTCGTAGCGTTTTCACTAAGTGACTAAAATTTTATACAAGAACTCTTTCGTCTCCTCCCACAGTCAGGGTTGGGAAGGGGTGGAGCGATACGCCTCTCCCTAACCCTGTTGGCGGATAGAGAGATAAAGGCGTAACTCGGGGGCGTGAGTATTGTTAATGGGGAGTGATAAGTGTCCGGTTTACGAAAAACCCACCCTAAAAGGCGGGGTTTAAAGATGATCAATTATGCCGGTGGTCCAACCCCCCAGGGGCGGGGTATAGTTCATATTTTTATATTTTCATATTTCCATATTTTCATATTTCATATTTTCATATTTTACATATTTCATATTTTCATAATTGGGGACGGGGCTTAATGTCATCCATCATATTTGGGGCGGGGCTTAAAGTCATCAATCAAATTCACACCTATTTTGACAGTTGCTGTCTTTATGTACTACTACTGGTGTTATTTCATGTCTAGAGGGCTCTAATAATGTTAACAGTGTGAGAGAGTTTATAAGGGGTTAAAATTTATAAAAATAACCATACAAACATGTGGTTTTTACTTCGCGGATTTTCATCTATCGCGGGGGGTTCTGGAATGCAACCCCCGCGATCGAGGAGGGATTACTGTAATCACCAACACGAACGGAGACAAAATCATCGACCACAAAAATATAATGCACACATTTAGAGACTACTATAAATCCTTATGTTCTACTGAGTTTAAAGAAGACAATACACAATCTAACGCATTTCTGGTTACATTACACATACCATAAATAGACACTTTTAGTGCGGAGGAACTCGATAAACCTCTGGCATTATCAGAATTACTAGATGCTATAAAGTCACTTCAGGGTGGGAAAGCAGCAGAGCCTGATGGCTACCCTGCAGAATTTTATAAGAAATTCTCTGCTAAGCTAGCTTCCATCCTATTAGCAACACTTACAGAAGCCAGAGACAATCAAACTCTTCCTCAAACTTTTCGCCAAGCATTAATCACCATTTTTCCTAAGCAAAATAAGGACTTATTACAATGTGCATCATACAGACCAATTTCACTTTTGAATAATGATGTTAAAATGCTCTCAAAAATCATAGCTAGAAGGATGGAGAAAGTGCTCTCTTCGGTAATATCACAAGATCAAACTGGATTGATCAAGGGTCGACACTTATCTTCAAATCTTCGACGCCTGTTTAATGTAATATACTCACCAACTAAGTCAAACACCCCAGAAATATTATTATCATTGGATGCAGAAAAAGCATTTGACATGATTGAATGGAAATACCTTTTTACTATATTGGAGAAATTTGGGTTTTGCCCGAACATTTGTGCATGGATCAAATTACTGTATACCAATCCAGAAGCTTCAATTTGTATCAACAACATTTGTTCAGACTACTTTAAACTAGAACGTGGTACCAGACAAGGATGCCCCTTGTCACCGCTACTGTTTGTAATTGCCATTGAACCACTGGCAATACACTGTTGAAATGCTGATCAGATAAAGGGGATTATCAGAGAAGGACTGGAACAGAAAATTTCTCTATATACAGATGATATGGTACTGTATATATCAGACCCACAAAATTCTGTGCCTGCTGTCTTAACAGCACTCACAGAATTTCAAAAGATCTCTGGTCTCAGAATTAATCTGAATAAAAGTGTACTCTTTCTAGTGAATTCTCAAGCATATAATATTAGATTAGACACCCTTCCTTTTATCATTGCAGAACTGTTTAAATACCTAGGGGTAAACATCACAAGTAAACATAAAGCACTTTATCAACAAAATTTCACCATCTGCATGGAAAAAATTAAGCAAGACTTGCATAGATGGTCAACCCTTCATCTCACTCTAGCTGGAAGAATTAACACTGTTAAGATGAATATACTTCCTAAGCTCCTCTTTTTATTTCAAAACATTCCAATATACATCAATAAATCATTTTTTAATCAATTAGATTCAACAATAACCTCATATATTTGAAACTCAAAATATCCACGTATCCAAAGAGCGACCCTACAAAGACAAAAGGCAGAAGGTGGCATGGCTCTACCTAACTTCCAGTTTTATTACTGGGCAGCAAACATACAAGCTATAAAAACCTGGATACAAATAGATGAACATACACAGGCTTGGTCCACAATAGAAGTAAAATCCTGCAGTACTTCTTTATATTCCCTGCTCTGTGCCCCAATAAATGCACGTTATCAGAAATATACTAATAACCCAATTGTGCTTCACTCACTCAGAATATGGAACCAATGTAGAAAGCATTTTAAGATGGAGAAGCTTTTATCTGTGGTACCTCTGCAAGAGAACCACCTCTTTCAACCTTTTCAAACATATGCAGTTTTTAATATCTGGAAAAAATTTGGGATTAACTTGCTTAGAGATCTTTATATAGACAACATCTTTGCATCCTATGAACAATTGCATTCCAAACTTAACATTCCAGCTACACATTTCTTTCACTATCTTCAAATTAGGAACTTTGTTAAATAGAACCTTCCCAATTTTCCTCATCTTGCACCCTCATCCATGCTGGAAAAAATATTGCTCAGTTTCAGGGACTCAGACACCATCTCTGCAATATATAAAATTATTTTACAGTCCCTCCCTTTCAAAGATCCAAGAGGACACTGAGAAAAAAATCTCTCAATTGATATATCAGAAAAGGAGTGAAAAATAGCAATGCAGAGAATTCACTCGAGCTCCATATGCCAAAGCATGCAATTATTCAACTCAAAATTATATATCCAGCACACCGTTCTCGCCTAAAACTCTCTAAAATTTTTCCAGGGCAAGATCCAACCTGTGAACGCTGCAATCAAGTCCCAGCCTCACTGGGTCACATGTTTTGGGCCTGCACCAAATTAACATCATTCTGGACCAAACTTTTTAATTACATTTCAGACAGCCTTGGTCTCACAATACCTCCTAACCCATTAACAGCTGTGTTTGGGGTTCTTACAGATGGGATTAAAGTGGAGAAGGACAAACAAACTGTGATTGCATTCATTACACTTTTGGCACACAGACTTATTTTGCTAAACTGGAAGAATCCTAACTCTCCTCTTTTAATCCAGTGGGAAACTGATGTTTTATACTATTTGAAATTGGAAAAAATCAAATACTCAGTTAGAGGATCTGTACAGATTTTTTTCAAAACATAGCAGGATCTAATCAGTAATATTTTAGAATAAGCTCTTAAAGCACAGAGGAAACAATTATTTCTGTATTTCTTTTTCTTCTCCATTCATCTCTATTAGCTTATCAAACTTATCAATTTAGGTAAGTTTACAAGCCTTACGTTTTACTCTGTTGGCCTTGCTCTCTCTCTCAGGGGTGGGGGTCGACTTGTTCTCAATCCTACTTTTTGTGAAAATTGGTTGATTTATATGGAATGATTGCAATAAAATTAATAAAATTTCAAAAAAAAAAAGTCACATATATTTGTCTCTTTCTTTTTTGCCCAGTGCTGTTATGAAATCGTGCACCAGAAGGTGTGAGCTTATTTAGTGCGAGCAGGAACATGCAGGTGGCCTGTTGCTTGTGCTATAATACGCTTGATTTGGCAGCGATCAATGCACATGTACTGTACAAGGCATGCATGGGGAAAAGAAAGAGTGTTCTTTGCTCACCTTGCAGAGGAACTTTGTCATCGCCTCTTACAAGAAACGCTAACTTTTACAAGTACTATAAATTTACACCAGCTGTTACAGACACAAATCAAATGTATGTTTTTATTGTATAATATTAACAATAAGAGTAGCTCACTACTCAAAATAGTAAATTTGCAGGGGAGCCGGTTTCGAACTCACGACCTTTGGATTATAATTCGTCAGTTCTAACCACTGCATCACAGAAGCTGCCATATTGTGCTTGTACCTTTTGTGAAAGTGTTTATTTGATATTTGGCCATCAGTCTTCACACATTATACAGTTCATATCTACATTTTGTCATTTATTACTAAAACATGGAAAACGTTTCTGTTTTAATGATGTGTTTACCTACATTGTTGTAGACACATGAAATTATTTCCCTTTACAATTCTAGGTAGCTCACTCCCAGATAATTAATCACGGCAGGAACTGGGAAATCTTCTTGCCCGTTCTGCGGTGGTTGGGGGATGGTATAGCAGGCTGCTTGCTGCTTGGGTTAATCGACACATCTGCCAGACAAAAGAGGCTGACGGAGAGGAGCGAAGGGATTTAAGGTGGGCCGGATTTCCGCGTTTTTACATAAGGCTCTGGTAATTCTAGTGTTAAAAACTGCTTTGTCTTCTTATCCGGTTTTGCAGAATCCTGACTTCTCCAAGGATTTTGTTCTACAGACTAACACTAGTGCACCTGATTTAGGCGCTGTCCTGTCCTCAGATTTTTGATGGTGAAGAGCACCCTATCACAATTTTGAGTAGAAAATTGCTTCCTAGGGAACGCAATTATTCGACTCTTAAGAAAGAATATTTGGCAATTAAATGGGCTGCACTCCATTATTATTTCTCAGGTCAAAATTTTACATTGGTGACTGATCACACTCAGAAAGATATGAACTCTCGTCTCATGAGATGGTTCTTGAGTTTGCAACCTTATAATTTTACTGTCAGTCATTGACCCAGCTCTCAGCACATTAATACAGATGTCCTCTCACGTCTGTCGGAAATTGTTTTGGAAAGTCGGTTGATTCATGAAAATGTGAATAAAGCTGAGGGAGGGGGTGTGAAGAAGAACGTCCTCTTGAACGTTGTTGCAATGGGAACAAATACAGTTTGCCTCCTCTTTGCTCCGTTAGATGCTGGGCTGCTGCTGCTGTGTCTCGTGATATGCTTCTCATGCAGCACTTCATATATTTAAAAGCCTCTACAGCACCTGTCCTTTTTGCTTAATGTCTTGTCTTACTTCTCCCCCAGACATCCTCTGCTTTATTATGTTGTTTACGAATAATGTTTATGTTTTTTGAAAACCTTGAATGAATCTGTGCAATTGTGTTACCCAAGCGTGACAAGATTTATATATATTTATATAGCTTTATTATATATTTATATATATCTGGCTGTCCCTGGAATTCCTTCCGTCAGCACTTCTGAGTGTGGTGGAAGTGCTGACGTTCAGGGCTCTACAACCCTGCGGGGACCCCCCTGTGGTGTCCACGAGCCCCAATAGGGCTGAGCTTAGATAGATAGATAGATAGATAGATAGAGCTTCTATGCTCCGTTCCCGTGGCACCCATACAAACCAGGGTGGCTGCCCTCTCGTGGCCCAGGGAAGGTATAGTCCCTCTCCTGGTCCTTGCAGGCGCCCCGGCTGGGCATATCCCAGCCATCCACCACAATATATATATATATATATATATATATATATATATATATATATATATATACAAACCGGATTCCAAAAAAGTTGGGACACTAAACAAATTGTGAATAAAAACTGAATGCAATGATGTGGAGATGGCAAATGTTAATATTTTATTTGTAATAGAACGTAGATGACAGATCAAACGTTTAATCCGAGTAAATGTATCATTTTAAAGGAAAAATATGTTGATTCAAAATTTAACGGTGTCAACAAATCCCAAAAAAGTTGGGACAAGTAGCAATAAGAGGCTGGAAAAAGTAAATTTGAGCATAACGAAGAGCTGGAAGACCAATAAACACTAATTAGGTCAATTGGCAACATGATTGGGTATAAAAAGAGCTTCTCAGAGTGGCAGTGTCTCTCAGAAGCCAAGATGGGTAGAGGATCATCAATTCCCACAATGTTGCGCAGAAAGATAGTGGAGCAATATCAGAAAGGTGTTACCCAGCGAAAAATTGCAAAGACTTTGCATCTATCATCATCAACTGTGCATAACATCATCCGAAGATTCAGAGAATCTGGAACAATCTCTGTGCGTAAGGGTCAAGGCCATAAAACCATACTGGATGCCCGTGATCTCCGGGCCCTTAAACGACACTGCACCACAAACAGGAATGCTACTGTAAAGGAAATCACAGAATGGGCTCAGGAATACTTCCAGAAACCATTGTCAGTGAACACAATCCACCGTGCCATCCGCCGTTGCCAGCTGAAACTCTACAGTGCAAAGAAGAAGCCATTTCTAAGCAAGATCCACAAGCTCAGGCATTGTCACTGGGCCAGGGATCATTTAAAATGGAGTGTGGCAAAATGGAAGACTGTTCTGTGGTCTGACGAGTCACGATTCGAAGTTCTTTTTGGAAATCTGGGACGCCATGTCATCCGGACCAAAGAGGACAAGGACAACCCAAGTTGTTATCAACGCTCAGTTCAGAAGCCTGCATCTCTGATGGTATGGGGTTGCATGAGTGCGTGTGGCATGGGCAGCTTGCATGTCTGGAAAGGCACCATCAATGCAGAAAAATATATTCAGGTTCTAGAACAACATATGCTCCCATCCAGACGTCATCTCTTTCAGGGAAGACCCTGCATTTTTCAACAAGATAATGCCAGACCACATTCTGCATCAATCACAACATCATGGCTGCGTAGGAGAAGGATCCGGGTACTGAAATGGCCAGTCTGCAGTCCAGATCTTTCACCTATAGAGAACATTTGGCGCATCATAAAGAGGAAGGTGTGACAAAGAAGGCCCAAGACGATTGAACAGTCAGAGGCCTGTATTAGACAAGAATGGGAGAGCATTCCTATTTCTAAACTTGAGAAACTGGTCTCCTCGGTCCCCAGACGTCTGTTGAGTGTTGTAAGAAGAAGGGGAGATGCCACACAGTGGTGAAAATGGCCTTGTCCCAACTTTTTTGGGATTTGTTGACACCATGAAGTTCTGAATCAACATATTTTTCCCTTAAAATGATACATTTTCTCAGTTTAAACTTTTGTTCCGTGATTTATGTTCTATTCTGAATAAAATATTAGAAGTTGGCACCTCCACATCATTGCATTCAGTTTTTATTCACGATTTGTATAGTGTCCCAACTTTTTTAGAATCCGGTTTGT
>JANRMT010062842.1:34715479-34727500 GCA_026402145.1 Polypterus bichir lapradei
CGTGATTGCAATTCAGCGCAGCTAAATTGCCGGCGTGTGTTAACGTGTTCTTGAGAACAAAGCGTCATCTAGTGGTGGAACCAGGTAAATGAATAAATAGGGCATGAATGGGCGTGTTTACTGTGAAATCTTGACACGCCTTCTGTTAGTAGAGGGAGGGGGGGATCACGGCGTTCATAGGGCAGCCGTACGCCATTCGCACGCCATTCACACGGCCGCGGCTATTTGACGTGGCTCCATCTGTACAAGTTTTTATTAACACTGTCCATCACACAAGTAGCCTGTGAGAGAAGCTTCTCAACAGTGAAGTTCATAAAAAACAGGCTCAGAAGCACTTTAGCCCAAAAGAACCTAGAAGGATACACACTCATGTGCACTGAGAAAGAAATCCTCATGTCTTTGGACAATGATGTGATTATAAACAAGGTTGCAGAAACCAGTTCGCTGCTCAGGCTTTCATTAATCCTTTAAAGTTAGCCATGTGTTCATGAAGATACAGAGGAAAAACATTTTACAAGAAAGTTACACTGTATAACAGACAAGCAAAGAACAGTGCAAATATTTTTGTTTTATTTGATCTATTTGTGGTTAAGGGTAGGATATTTAGAAATGTAAAGCACAGAAGGAAAACATTTATGTTGTCATAAAAGACATTGTTTTTGACAATGTGTCATTGCGTCATTGTGTGACTCATTTGCTTACTTGTGAAAATAAATCAGAATTTGTAAAGTATTATTTCCTTTAATCGGTAAGTGATATTTAAGAAAAACATTGCTAGAGAGGATAATATAGTGTATATTGTATATATATATAGGAACAACTTCAGAGATCTCTGTCCAGAAGGGCGCAGTTCTAGGAACAGCTAAGATACTGCAAAGAACCCTCAAGCTCCCAGACCTCTGGTAGAGGACCGAAGCTTGAAGTGAATATGCAACCACCCATGTGAAAGAAAGGGTGAGCTGAGAGTTTTAAAAATAATATGTGGGTGTATACTGTATATAGTGGGCTGGTCTGAGGCATGAAATTTCCATGCTGAAAATGAGTCCCACTCTGGCCCTGCCTCCCAGCAAGCGTTGTCTACTACCTCACTACTGTGGCTTGCTTGCTGGGTTCACAGCAGTTCTTTATATATGGTCCATGCCAGATGGAGAGCTTGAGTTTGCTTCAGCCCAGAAGTACTTCTGAGCTTTCGTCCCTGTGACTTGGTAGTACTTCCAGCCTATGGGTGAGACATGATTCCTCAGGTTCTCTTGCAGCGTCCCCTGGCAGCACCCACGGTACCCAGCAGGGCTGTGGTATTAAACTACATGAGTAGTATTAGGTCAGGGTGCTTCTGTCAAACTGCCAATCAAAATGATTTATGACCTTAAGTCCCACCCCTTTTTTCATTTACGACCGGAAGTCCCGTCCCTCCACCTGATTGGTGGATTTGAATGATGCACCCTGCCCCTCCACCTGTTTGCCCACCTCCTTGACCCCACCCCCAACCACCTGTTTGCCCCCCTCCTTACCCCCACCCCATCCACTTGTTTACCCCAGGAAACTGTCAAGGGCCTTTTGATGGATGTCTGCCCCCTCCTTGAACCCACCACCACCCCACCCACCTACTTGGCCACCTGTTTTCCCCAGGAAACTGTCAAGAACTGTTTGATGGATATCAGGCCCCTCATGTTTCTGTTGCTGGCCGATGCCTAAGGTCTGCCTAGGCCCCCCTCCTTGAACCCATCACGACCCCAACCACTTCCCAGCCCCCCTCTACCTAGGACAAGTTCAGGCATGTTGCTGCCGGCCCACCCCATGTCCAGACATGCCCAGGGTCTGCCTAGGACCCTGGTCAGGCAGCACTTGATGGCTGGACAGCACCTGTTGGTTGGCCCCTCCACTTCCTGGCACACTTCTTCTGAGGACATACACACACACACACACACATGCTTCTGCCTATATTTCTTTGGTTAAGTCCACCTGTATCTATGTAACTATTATTTAAAATATCTATCTAACCTTTGCTTTATCTAAGTCAAAACAGCCTTTTTTTCCATCTCACTGAAAATCCTTTCACAGAAAGGTCTAAATGTCCAGCTGCTGAATCTTCCATCTCGCAGACAGGCACGGCTCTGAAAAAAGCCTTCAACATTTCGCACAGAAAGGAGCTGGCAGCCCCCCTGCGCGCACCCGCGAGCTGGCCAGTGCCAAAGCTCTACGCGGACCCAAACAGGCACGTCTTTACTGGAAGATATTAGGTATCCCACTTGGGCAAGGATTCTGCAAGTTCGCTTGCAAACAACTGCACTCGTTTCGAGCAACCATTCCCCGCTGGATGTGTCCCTGCGCGCACATGCTTGTCAACAGCTGGGCGTAAACCCCCATTCTTCCATCCTCATGCGCTGGGCACGCAGCTACTTTTCCTACGACAGATGGATCTTTAAAAGTTAAAGGCTTAAATGATAACGTGTAAAACACGAGATAACTAGTTCAATATAAGCCCTTTAAAAATCACACACACACACACAGAGGTAAATAATATGCAGCAGTTCCCTTTTAAATCACGTTTGAGATGTCTAAAAAATATCTAACCTTGGATGTATAATTTATATAAAAAAGTATATCTAAAACAAGACCGGTTCTATCCAATACCTCCCATTTTAAACCTCCCATAATGAAAAATGCGTAAAGTTTTTTCTAAAAATTAGATTGCCTTAATCAGATCGGATATCTTGGGCTAAAACAAAGCGAATTAAAATACTCTTTTGCAAAACCGCTCTTTCCAAAGCACATCGCCCTTCATACACACAGTTAAATAATATACAGCAGTTCCCTTTTAAATCACGTTTGAGACGTCTAAATGCTAAATATTATATTAATTAATATAATTATAATTTACTAGGGGGCTTTGCCCCCTGCTCGTTTCACTCGCCAACCCCTGTGTTTGGTTAAACGGATATACAATTTTAATTTTTTTTTTCTTTGGAATTGTTTCAATTTCAGTATTTGCACTTTTACTTTAAAGCTTCATTAAAAACAATATTTTTTGGAGACACATTATGACAATGCAATGTATAACTGCGCATGAGTGGCTATTGTTTGTTTCCCTAATAAATAATCCGAATTTTTCTAAAGTTTGTCCCTGTGATTTATTGATTGTCATAGCAAAAGCTATTCTCACGGTAAACTGTAAACATTTTAATACAAATGGCATATCATGATCTCCTTTGGTGTGTAATGTTATTCACGAAATATATACATTGCCTTTCTTTTTGCCTGTTAAAATTTGCATCGCTTCTCTGTGATCATCAATATACACCTGACTGCATTGTGCATTCTTTGAAATTCAACTTGTCATTGCTTTAACTTTTGCGTGACCACAGATTCTCATAGCGTATGGTCAATTATTGTGTAAATCCACGTTTTGTGCATAAGAATGATGCGAATGCGATAAGACTCTACTCTTTGCCTTTTATTTTTGACCTCGATTTGTCCTGCTCTTTTTTTAATTACACCTGGTTCTTTGTTTTGTGGCATTGCGATCTTTTCTATCCTTTTTTTGATACTGTGGTGACTGACATGATAAAGTGTCACAAACGTTTTACTTGAACAATCGCTGACTTCATAACCCCAAACACAACTTTCTAGCACCCTCTCCAACCCCTCATCCCGCGCGTCTCGCCCCTCCTCCCTTACCGCATCAATCAATACCCCACTATCAGTCTTCCGTGCTGTACTCCGCCCTTTGTCAATCGGACCGAACAGTCACTTAAAACCAAAACGTCCGCAACCTAGCTGGGACACTACAATACTTTAGACTTTTCCTGGTTTCATAATCTATCTGCCTTTTTTTCTCTCCAACGATCTTTTGGGTGTCTATTCTCCGTATTGTCCTTATACGCTTTATATGTGTTGAGAGCACTGTTTTTTGATGCATGTGCCCCTGTATGATATCTGTTGTAAGTAGGGTGTGTCTTGCAAGAATCTCATGTTCCACGTCCTTGCGAGATGGCCCCCTGGCACCATCTTTTGACACCAAGCCTCATGTTTACAGTCCTTTAGTCTCGCAGGTCTTTTAAATGTCTTCCGAGAGAAGGTCATGTATTGTAGTCTGGCCTTGCTTTTGCATTCCAGGATTTCTTTTTATAATAGAGAGATATAAAAAGTATATCTAAAACAAGCCCTGTTCTATCCAATAACTCCCATTTTAAACCTCCCATAATGAAGAAATGCGTTTAGTTTTTTCTAAAAGTTAGATTGCCTTAATCAGATCGGATATCTGGGGCTAGAAAAAAGAAAATTAAAAAACTCTTTGGCAAACCGCTCTTTCCAAGGCACAGTGCCCCACCACCTCCGGCCGCCTGAAGCTAAGGTGGGTGTGGGGGAGCAGTGTCGAATCACATCTTAGAGGCAACAGGTGGGACCCGGCTTAGGCCAGTTTATGACCTTTAACCTCATGACAGAGCAAACAGTGGCCTGTGTCTTAAAGACAGCTGTTTAAAGAAATCTAGTCTTACAATGGATTCTATTTAAAAAATTCTGGACTTTTCGATGTAAGGATTTTTAGATGTCAGCCTTGTGCCGGACACCGTACATTACACGGATGTCCGGTTAAAATGATGGGTACGCATCTCTTATCACAGATCACTGTACACATTTCAAAAAATACCGCTCTTTTCGGAATATAAATAAGTGTTCAGACCGGTCCATTACTCAACAGGCTGTTAATACTGAAAGAGGACAATCTCGTCGGGAAGATCAAGGATCACGGTAAGCCCTATTCATGATTATTATATGCGCTAAACGAGTATGTTTTAAAAAACGGAGGGCTGAATCCTTATATTTTATCCTTAATATTAATATTTCCAAATTGTTTCTCAAGTGCGTGCGTGAGCACACTCGCGTGTAGGCGCGTGAGCGTGCTCGTGTGTGCGTATAATATAAGAAGCAGAATTTATTTCTATCTACTTGTACTACGATTAATGTACAAATTCATAGGACTGAAGCAAACAATATTAGTTTTTTCATACCGAAACGGGCTTTACAATCAAGTAGTTTTTGTCTCGGTGTCTGAAAATTCAAGCAGAGCCTCTCCTCTGAGAATATTCAGGCATGGTTTAAAAACATAGGCCGGTTGTGTATTAGCTCTGGTGTAATAAGAGGTCAGTATTCTGAACTACGTACAGAAAGGTCCGTTTGTGAAATGCGTACTTGTTCGAATCGGGATCACTGTAGCAGGGGAATCTCTGCACGGGGGTCCGCATGTTTTTTAAAAGTCTTAGATAACGAAACATTTTTACTTTATAAACTCTCATTTTGTTACAACCGGTTGGAGACAGCCTCCAAGGATGAACATATCCAGGAGCATATATCGAAGCGCATGCTTAATAGACATAAGGCAACTGTGTTTTCATTCATTTTGCTAAATGAAAAGTAATTATTTTAATACAGAATAGTAGCCCCCCAAAGTCTGGGTGATTTTAGACGTGTGAGTAATATAATTAAGTTATTTTTAAAAGTAATCCCACACTGCACAAGAGAGACAGATTTTAGAATTTACTGTGGCCAGTGATGATTTTTAATTTTTTTCCTTAGCTCATTTCTATAACATAGGAGCCTTTTAACAAAGGAAAACTCTGTAAATACACTTGTGCATTAAAATGGAGATTTATAAGAAAGAAGGTTTCTACCTTATCCCAGTTTTGTACGTGCATGTAAAAGCACTCACTGTTACACTAGCAAAAAATTGTGATATTTTCTGTCTACTCAAAAACTAAAATTATTTCTATTAATACAGGTGATAAGAAAACATTTTACTATTTTTAATTAAAAAGTTAAACAGAAAAGCCCAATTATGATTTTTGTTTTGTCATGGTAGGGTCCTAGGGTGACACTTTTCCCCTTTATACTCTCTTATGTAGACCTTAACACATATTCTTACCAAAATAGTTCATCACTTCCCAATTCCTGTAACTTCAGGTAATTAGACAGAGCTCCATAACAGGCAAGAGAAAAGTATTATAGGTCAAAATACACAGTGCCATAAAACAAAAAGCAAAATAAATCATGAACACCACACAACCTGGTATTGCTAGATGTTTCATTTTTTCCAGGCGTTGCTTGAGGTATCAGCCATAAGTCAAGACCTTCCTTTTATTCTTTTTTGATCGGCTTTTATATTGATTTTATAAAGGTAATCTAGGTATGATGGGGGCATCCTGTCTCCAAGACAACTTTTCCTTTATTACATTTAAATTTCTTATCTCTGAAAATGCATTCATAGCTCATACGCTTCTGCTCTTAGAACCAGAAGGCTATATATAGTAAGGTGTGCTTGTTTAACAAGAGGCAAGGGATGTAAGAAGCGCTCTTCTTTACATCCGAAGTTCATTGAACTAAAATCATGTTTTTAAAATCAGCAACTTTAGCTCATGTTAGTGACCTCATAAATGACAGCCAACAACTCAGCACGCATGTATAGCTCACAAAATAGCAGAGCTAATTACTCTTTCTGCTTAAACTAATGATCAAATATTCAGGTAATTCTTAATTAAATGCTAAAGCATTAGTGAACAAAAATACATTTTCAGTAGTCAAGTAAAATGACCAGTTGCTTTAACATGAAAATAAAGCATCTTTAGAAAATAAAGCATCTTTGTAATGGTCAAATTTTAAAACATGAGAAAAATCCTTATTTCCAAAAGAGTTCTGCCCATTTTTCCAACAGTTTTCTTGACTGATCTTTGGAATCATCAGTGCCTTTCTGATCACATACACCCAAACATAGCATATAAGTTCATTTCTGTACTCATTTTAAATGATAATAGCCAGTATAAAGTCCCTAAAGGAACTTGGTAGGAACTGGAGACATCTGTTATCTTCTATCATATATCTTTTCTTGCAAGCCCAAGTAATTCAAATTCTGCTTACAACACAAATGTATGATTATTTTTTCTCAAATGGTCAGATCTTTGGCCTGCTAATCATGAAAATAAATAAATAAATCAGATTTTATTCTCATTACACTTTATTTGCATATTTTATTATAACAACTTTTATCGACATCTATCTCTATATTTATTTTTCTAGTATCAGAATGTAGTTTAAGTTAATTTGTTTTAGGTTCAATAGATGTATTTTTCATATTTTCGATTCTTGTTTTCTTTTTTCACATCTTCGCTTCCCCCTAGGTGGGTTCAGCCAAACAGTTTGAGAATCACTGTTGTAGGGGTTATTTGTAAAATACTCTGTGGCATTTCAAGCTAAATTAGAAAGACTAAATGTTTGGTAATAGTCTTCCATTTTACATCAGTTATGAACCCCTGAAAATAAGAATGGTTATAGTATGTTATAGGAGCCTATACACTTACAGGGCTGATGATGATTAGGCTTATTTTGGGCAAGTTAGGTAAATCAGGATGGAAATTTTTTAGTGAACAGTTACATAATATCTATTATATATGTTAGTATAAGGATTATAATTTTACTAAAACTGTGAGGTTTATTCTTTCTTTTAGGTAGTCCAGGTCACATAGGACAGCTATCATTGAAAACTGCTTTTCCCCTCTGTTTGTGAAAACGCACCCTTTGTTTTAGTAGCATTCAGGGTGAAAGGGGATGTAAGTTTAAACTGTGATTCCAAGAGTCAACAAGTGTCTGCAATCTTCTTGAATACGAGTCAAAGGACCAGGGTTTGTGCAGGGATCATAGTCAGGGGCAGAGTTAAGTATCAATTAGTGTTAAGTATTATCAAGCATTAGGATCTATTTATAAGGTTTATTTAATTTAGTTATAAACAAAATGATTGGTTACATTTTGCTTTGAAATTAACAATAGTTTGATACAGCTTTAAGAATTAAAATGTAAGACAAACCTCTACACTATATAACAAATGTTGCTGTTTCAATAGGATTATCTTGGATCTCTGTTTTATTTTAACCTTTTGACAAGAAGCCCCGGGTCAGGGAAATATACCACATATATTGAAAATGAACAGTGCCGACATGCTAACTAAATAGATATAAGATAAGATATTTTAGAATATGGACCTGGGCGCTAACCCCATGCTTCTGACAAACTAAAGGGTCTTCACTTAATTGTCAAACTTCCTGCGGGTGCTATGGATCTTGTAATGGAGAATGCAAAAGATTCTATAATCTTTACTCTGTAATGGTCAACATGACGGAGATCTAGCGCCTGTTTCCGCAGTGTTAACCAGTCATAGGACATGATATTCAAAATTCACCTAGGGTTTTTCAGAAGAGATAGGACAAGTGCGGCGTGTGTTCTGTATTAATTATTCACAATGACCATACTCCCGAGACCTTAGGTTTTTTTTTTTTTATGCAGAAGTACATTTCACAGACCCGAATAACAGACATCCATTAAAATGCTCTTGACACAAAGGAGGCCCAATTTTCAAAGAGTCTTTGCCCCAAGCAGCCAGGATTTGCCGGGCTATAAAAATCTTTTTCAACAACTCTCCATCCTCGATGGTAAAAGAAATTAGGGTTAGGGTTTAAAAATCAAATGGTACTTTATTGGTCATTTTTAAAAACAATATTAAAATTGAGTTAGGTTTTACCAACCACTTCAAAACATAATATTACAACTAAACAGCATGATTAAAAGCAGACAAAAACATGTGATCTCACCGGAACATTCAGTTCAGACACTTCATCTGATTTTCCAGATCGTATACCCGTAAAACCCCTGAGGTCCATCAGACCTATTAGGTCCAGAAAATGGCGTTTAGAGAAAGCTTAGGCTATTTCAGGTATTTTTGAGTAAGAGTCAGCATCCATGTTATGAAAGACTTGGACAATCGACTCATGAATATAATGTTAAATTTTCCGATCGTCGACAGCATTTTGTACAAAGGCGTGAATCTGGTGAAAAGGCAGAAAGATGTTGAAGCAGCCCAGAGTCTTTATGACCAGGCTCCTGAGCCAAAGTTTGCACAAAACAGACAGCCGCTGCTGCTGAGCCGGTCAGTCTCAAACAGACACATAGGCCATGTCTGGCTGGGCTGTTCTATTCAACATCCCTGCCCGGTACTTTTTAGGTGCTGATCCGCTATTATATCCGGCAGAGCCGGCCATCAAACTCTTGAACAGCTTCAGAGCCTTTCGAAATTTTTTTTTTCAAAAGTCAGTTTTATTATTTCAGCCGCGTTCACAAGCCCAAACACACCCCACCCCCGCATTTGACAATGCTGTTTTCACATAGACGCGCTATAACAGAGGTAAACTCGGCTCCCTTCTACATCGGAGCAAGAATGCACATACCATTGCTTGCGTACTAAAGTGTCAGCAGGCACTTTTTGTGGCATTACACGTATTTTTTGAGCATGCCCTCTGCACACTACTTGTGACTTTAGGCTTTAGGAAGCAAGCAAATAAATAAAGGTAAATCGCATCCACCCTTCCTACGTTTACGACATGTGTACTTGTTGCAGTGTACACACCTCTCTGTGCTATGGTTACTATTACACTAAATGAGCACCTGAAACTGTACTGTACTTTCTTCCGTGCGGGAAGCTGAGGTCTTAGAACTGAAGCTTGTTGATGCTGCATCATCTTTTCTTTTTCCATCGCCTTTTCCTGTAAGAAGCGTTGTATACACTTCTCTGTATGCTGTGGTTTCAATTACATACCTGAAAGAAAGAGACAATATATGTGAAAACATCATCACACTAATGCAATATTATTTGAAAACGAATAGCGTCAGATCGGGTTTGAATTTATGCTGGCACTATTACTTAGAGTCAGATCAGGCGCTTATTCAGTGCGCGCAAGAACATGTAGGTGGCCAGATGCTGTGTGCTACAACATGCTGGCGGTGATCAACGCACATTTTAAAAAAAGAAAGAGACAAATATATGTGATGTTTTGAAGAAATCATTTTATGACGCGATTTACCTTTATTTATTTACTTACTTCCTAAAGCCTAAAGTCACAAGTAGTGTGCAGAGGGCATGCTCAAAAATGTGTGTAATGCCACGAAAAGTGCCTGCTGACACTTTAGTACGCAAGCAATGGTATGTGCATTCTTGCTCCGACGTAGAAGGGAGTTGAGTTTACCTCTGTTATAGTGCGTCTATGTGAAAACAGCAGTGTCAGATGCGGGGGTCAGGTGTGTTTGGGTTCGTGAATGCGGCTGAGATAATAAAACTGACTAATAAAAAAAAAAAAAAAAACCAAAGCTAACCTTTACAAGTATCATAAATTACACCGGCTGTTACAGACTGAAATCAGATGTATGTTTTTATTCTAAAATAGTAAGAATAAGAGCAGTTTACTTCTCAAAACAGCAAAAGGATGGAGTGACAATGTGATAATAGCCTGAATCTAAATCACAATGCATTTAAGGTTAAATTGTTATTTACTAACAATGAGGCAGGCATTTCCCTAAAGCCATACCACATCGCCTGACAACACCAACAGAGAGACAGTAAGCATGTCATTAACTGGATAGTGCACTGCAGCATGGGGTTGTCAAAAGTAGTGACACATCATGGTAATGTAGAAAAGGGCATGGCTTTACAGTTGGAGAGCACACGTTCTGTACATTTTAGTGGTTTTTTGTGACTTCAGCATTATAGGGTCAAGTTGGATATGAATAATATCAACTGGAATGGGAAAGGACTTAAATCATGTAAACGTTATGTTTTACCGAGAGATCGTTTCTTAGATCGCCACGTGTATTTTAAAGTTGATATAAATGGGGGTACATGCAAACCATATGAAACGAGATCAATTTTGACATTTACACGATTAACACAGCTAAAATACAGTATCGGAAAGAGGCGTGTTTGTACTTGGCATATAAATAACTTTTTATCAAGTACCATAGACAGCGAGAAACCGCCAAGCATGCTCAGCGCTGAAGTTTTTAATAACTTTTCTCGCGAGCTTTTAAAGTTCATTGTGCATTTGGTAAATAAGAGAGAGTCGTTAGCGGAAAATATTTCATCTAATAATATTGTTCACAGAGCGGCCGAATGTAAAACGGCTTTGACATTTAGCCGATTAACAAGGCTAAAATATAGCCTCGAGTTAACATAACAAAGAGCAGGGTATTATGAGTTTTAAAGGCACCTTATATTCTTTATTTTCAAACCCCGTTGAATGGTGTGGGGCTGGTTTAATAAAATATCTTCTTTAATAATCGTATGATTTTCCGATTTCATTAAATAAAAAAGCATGAATTGTTACAGTAAATATTGTAATGACCCGGCAGTCAGCGCTGGCGGCATGGTGCATTGTGGGTAATTCTGTAACGTTCACTGTTTGCGCTGGGCAAGCAAGGCAGTCGATTTCCTTTTGTATTGGGAATGTATATGTGTATTGTGTTGCAGTTGCTTGGGGGATTTGGGGACAATTGTAGCCCAAGTATAATAAGTGTAACAGTTACCATCAATGAGAAAGGTGTCTTCAGAAATGACCTTGGCAATGGCCTTGCAATATGTTGAGCTTTGTTTCTGACTATCTGCTCTAATAAAGAAATACAAAAGGACAGAGCTGTGTGTTGCTAGATTTCATCTATGCAGTTATTACGGAGACACTCGGAGTCATGTGGTGTATGGGACACGAGTGCTCGCCTACTTAATGAGCTGGATACAGCTGCGTACATGACGCTGGCATTCTGCTAGCCGATAGCTTGGGGGAAGTGCACAGCAGAGTTCGGCTCCAAAAACTTCAATACTCAACCACGGGTCGCTACAATATTTTATCAGCAGCATTCTGTTTGTTTTAACACTAAAGACTCTTTTCCCATCGTTTAAAATTGGCGGCCAAATGGTAAAACCACATGTGGCTTCCTATTAAATGTTTTAACAGCTGAGGTTTAACACCAAAGGTGTCGGTGGGGCTTCCTGGGTCTCGAAATGCCTATTGGCGGTGAAAGAAAGTTTATTTCCCCCAATTTTTAAAAAGAGGCACACTTGCATGGACTTGTCTTACGCGCAGGATAAGTGAATATTTCACTTTACAGAGTTTTTAAGACAGTTACGGCTATGCAGGACTATGCATGACTAAA
>JANRMT010062842.1:34729473-34747678 GCA_026402145.1 Polypterus bichir lapradei
AAAAAAAAAAAAAGTTGTAAGTCACCTTGGATAAAGGTGTCACCAAATAATCAAATGGAATGGTCAGTGGTGTCAAACACTGCACTTAAGTCTAACAAAATAATTACAGTGGATTTTCCTTCATCAGAGGATATCAGAATGTTGTTTATAATGGGTATTAGTGCTGATTCTGCAATACGACCAGTGAGGAAGCCAAACTGGAATTTCTCAAAAAAATTGTGATGTTTAAGGGTTTTTTTTCAAGTATTAGAGTTAAAGGGTAAATATGAAGTGGGAAATTAATTATATCTGAGTCTAGGTCTGACTTTTAAAGTATTGGTTTGATAACTGTGTTTTGTCGTGGTGGAGTAAAATATTACTTTACTTTCCCCTTTTGTATTATTAATATGTAGCCTTTGTCAGAATGCCTCAAATCTCACAGACTTATCACTGTTTATAAGGTATTATACCATATAACTTCTCTCCACCTTCCCTTCTACATTTATAACCTTAGGCAATTAGGTGTAGTAAAAGACAAGCAGGAGTTAAGTTATAATTTAAATAATGTATTATTGATAATATTCATAAATAATAACAATATGCAAAGTACATTTGAATATTGGCAACCATACAACCTGATAAATGTTGATGTGTAGTTTCAGGCAACACACAGACTTGATAGTTGCTTAGAATGTCTCTAGTTAAGTCCTCATTTTTGGTCAGCTTGCTTCAGAACAGGCCACATGCCTCTCTCAATATGGCTGCTGAGCAGTGCTCTTCACTGTGTTGACCTGTTCAGTTCATGGTGTGTGAGACGGTCTTTCATCAATTTGGTAAGAGAGAGAGAGAAGGGGGTAAAGCAAGCAAATTTAAAGATTTTCTGTCCAACCCCTAGAGCCAATAGGGCATTATGGTACTTAAAGGTTTCTGATACAAGCCAGTTTCAAACAGCTATACTTCAGACCAATGGGGGGACACAATACCTTCACATCTGCCCTCCAAACAATGTGTTAAGGTGAAGCTTGGCAGTTAGGCAGCCTGGCATTCCTGAGGGGGTTGACTGAGAGAATTCAGCAGAGAAATATTGGCCAAACTTGTTTGAGGCACTTCCCCTAACCCTGTTGTAAAATTGTAAAGATTCATTCCTAAAAGGGGGAAGGGGTTCTTAACCATCAAACCACTGCTGTTATTATCAATAATGCAACACTAATATTACATTGCTTTGTCTAAGTTACAAAAAAGACATACAAAATATTTATCAACTTGTATGCAACATTTTGTTGTGCATCAGGTACTGCACTGTAGTACTATGAGCTATTGATAATGATAGGAATAGGTGCTGCAATAACATCCATTGTGCTTTTTACTAGCTTTGTTGGCACTGAATCTAGGGAACAAGTAGTATGTTTCATTTTAGAAATTAAAATGAAGACTTCCTATCCTGTTACAGGATTACATTTTCTAAAATACTGAATGCAAGGCAAGACAGAGTTTGCAAAATTAGTATGCGGTTTGCACTATGATGCTTAGATATGGGATCTTATATTTTCATTTTCCTCAGAAATTCATAAAGTCTGTAATGATAACATTTGTTGATATTTTGCACAATAGTTCTTAATTCCTACTTGTTAAATTAGCCACCTAAAAAGTACATGATAATTATTAATCTGTTATCTTAGAATAGTAGTCTCAGCTTACTTTAAAGAGAGCATTTTTTGTGCAAATCAAAACACCTGCAGCTTTGTTCTCCTTCTACACTCTATTATGTAATAATCTAATTTAAGAGCTTGAGTGCTATCATTACACCAGGGAGAGTTTCGTTGTGCTTTGATCACTTTTTTTTTAAGGAAAACTACTGCTTCCAAAGCCTCTGTCAAGGTCATTTTATAAATTCATTTTAACACGATTACGCTTGACTTACTGAAAATATCTATACATTTTTAAGCAGAGTTACAATCTAGTTGTCACATTGTTTTTGTTTTAATCTTTGAATGTATTCGTAAGGGTGGCACGGTGGTGCAGTGGGTAGCGCTGCTGCCTCGCAGTTAGGAGACCCGGGTTCACTTCCTGGGCCCTCCCTGCATGGAGTTTGCATGTACTCCCCGTGTCTGCGTGGGTTTCCTCTGGGTACTATGGTTTCTTCCCACAGTCCAAAGACATGCAGGTTAGGTGCATTAGTGATTCTAAATTGTCCCCAGTGTGTGAGCCCTGCAGTGGGCTGGTGCCCCGGGTTTGTTTCCTGTGTTGGCTAGGGTTGGCTCCCTGTGACCCTGTAGTTAGGATATGCGGGATGGATAATGGGTGAATTACATGGAGTAATATTTAAATTTTGAATTTCAGCTCTAAGTTATAATTACATCTAATGTCTAATTATTATTATGAGTTGGACCATTGACAGTCTGACAAAATCCTACTGAATTTAACAAATAAGTAAGATATCTACTAAATTTGTCAGTTTCCACATCAATTTGTACATTAAAATCCCCCATCAATGGTACACGATCATAATTTATAGCCAAATCAGGTAAAAGGTTGCCAAATGAGCAATGAATGTGGCTAGCACTACAATTGTGTTGGAATCTGTTTTAATATTTAAAATAACTGCCTCAAAAGATGTGATTTTGCCTGAACTTTTACAAGCAGTTTGCTTTTTGTGACAATGAATTATTCCAAGTCCATCTCCTTGACCTGTATCTCTAGATTTATGAAGGAATGTGTATCCATCTGGTGACGACTCTGCTAGGGGAACAGTATCAGATTTCCTTAGCCAGCTTTCAGTGAAAAGAAGCTTTACCAATTACTTACTTCCAAGACAGTGAATGTTTAATAAGCAGCATTTCTGTGCTGGTGACATATTTTTTGTTTTAATTTGAACTAAGTTACTATTACAGGTGCCACTGGTGGAGGATCTGGTTTTATCTCTTGGTCCAATTATACACAAGTAATTTAAGGTTTGCATTGTGACTCATTTTATAAAATGCTCCACAACAGGAATTATTAGTAACAGCTACAGGATAGTAACAGGTGGAATAAACAACAGCCTGTGATTTAAGATCACATGGCTGTGGCCTGGATGATGCTCTACTTAGTCAGCCAGGCAGTTTTGCTGCCATATTTTAAAATAAAACAAAAGATCCACTCCAGTTAGAATGAACACTCTCTTGGAAAATCCAGGCCTTTCCCAAAAATCATCCCAATTGTTCACAAAGGCTATGCTTTTATTTGCACACCAGGTTTCAAGCCAGCAGTGAAGGGAATACAATCTGCTATAAATCACATCCCCCCTCTATAATTTTGGTAAGGGGCAAGACATAATTAAATTCTGACATTTTCTTTTTGCTTTGGTGAATAGAGAGATGAAGTTCACCATTAATGCCTCTGATTGCCATAAATAAATACTCTTAGTACCGACATATAGCAATAAGGTAGATACTTCATTGTCAGTGAGAAAATCCGTTCAAGCCTCTATGTCAGATATCTTGGCCCTGGGAGACATTTAACATTAGTTGCTGGTTTAATATAGTTTGGAATTCTATCATTCTGCACTATGGAATTGATAATTATGCATGCTTTATTGTTCTTAGACTCCACAGGCATTCTGCAGTGTGCTTTGAATGTGTTCTGGGTTCGAAATGGTGATGTGGGTGCTGATGGACTAAGTTTTGGCTTTTTAGACCCTTGTCTTACTGTTAGCCACTTGTCCTGTGGTAGAATTAGTGCTGCTATTTTCGGCTGTGCACTGGCTATAGGAACCTAGAGAGACTGAAGCCAAATCAGAAATAGCCAAATTGTATAAACTAACTGAGTTGATCCAATTTTCAGCTTGCCTGATCGCTGTCAAGTTACTAATGCGGTCCTCCAATTCACCTCTTTTCCAGACCAACTCTAAATTAACTAAGCACTTTTGGCAGGTGAAGCTGTCTGTATTGTTGGTCAGAAAACATGAACTGTACATGCTGCAGGGGACACAACATATTAACGTACCCTTGACAGGCAGAGCACACATGCATCTTATGTTACTGAATTCATCTTTATTCCTTTCTGTAGTGACTTCAGTGCTTTCTGCTTTCAGCTGAAACACTAGGAGATAGTAGGGTTTAACCTTTCACAACCCACTGGGCAAACAACTTTGCACTGTTGGTTACTTCTCCTCATCAGATGTTGGCTTTACTAAAGTTTAATTAACTTGAGGATTTGTTTCTCTTTTGGCTATTCTTTTCTGGTGCTTATGAAAAAAAATAAAATTAAAGGAAGATCCAGAATAGAATACAGTGAAAAGTAAGGATTAGAAATTATAGCAAATTTTCCTAGGAGAATGATAATTCTGTGCATATCTAGGATATTAAAAATAGAACTAAACTGAAGGTATGAAAAAAAACAAATATAAAAAGTTGGATTTTAGGAGTTTCTTAAAATGTTTCACAGTACTCTGGGCCTTCTATAAAAACTAAGTGTGCTAAAGAAATTCATTGCATTGTACTGGAATTCTATATACAATTAAGAGCATTTTAAAATATGTTCTAAAGCACACAGTTAACTAATGTGATGATGATGTCTAGTGAGACCTAGTGCTCAGCTTTTTTTAACTAAGATTCTTGTTACTGCATTTTGTTTTATGTCTTTCTAAGGTAGACCTGTTAGGTGTTACAGGTTACAGAACCTTTAGATGTTATAAGACGTTTAACCTTTTCAGTGTTTATTAAATGAAACAATTGAGTTTTAGCAGTATAGTTATTATGCAATGTGAAGTTAAGATCAAAGTTCTTAATAACATATACAGTAAGTTATAGCCTTTGTTATTTCATAATGCACTTTTAATTTAGTTTTCATCTGTTTCTGTATGCCTTCTGATAGTCTGTTTGTAAGTTTGGACACTGATTTTCCCAAGGTATATTTAGTTAAAAGCTTCTTAACAGTTTTTTCAGGGGTAACTCTCACTGTTAGAATTAGCCCTAGATTCAAACTTGGCATGTTGGCTGGGTAACAAGCTGACAAAGATCAAAAGAATGTAGCAAGTTAAACTCTTCTTTCTTTGGGGTCTTGCTTGTTATTTAAATGGAAACTGAAATCACCTAATATTAGGAAGCTGTCATAATTAGTTATTATTATAGATAGATAGTCTAAGAATTCTTCAAAGAAAGTTTTAGTGGATGTTAAACAGTCAATATGAGACAGTATAATTTCCTGAATACGTACAGCAAAGTACTTAAAAGACGAAGAGTACCAAAACTTCTATTTTTACACTTTAAACAGCTCAAGAAAATACTTGCTGAACTACCGCTTTTCATTCACAAAGCAATGTTTTAGTGTTGATAGGGATTATGAAGCAAAATAAAAGTTTTTTTTCTTGTGTTTCGTCTGATCACATCTACTACTGTTAAAATGTGTCTCCAACTGTTTATAAGTATACACCACACCACCTGCACCCCAGATGATGTGTCATCTCAGCCTCCAATACAGGCTGAAAATCTACCACCAACACTTTTGTCTTGGTAATGTTCAGTTCCAGGTGATTCTTCCTTTAACACATAAAAAGTCCTCCACCACATTTGTTAATTCTCTAATAGATTCTGAAAATTGTAGTTGCACTTAAAATTAGTAATGTAGGGGCTAAAGTGAAAGGGAACTAGGACAATTCCATGGGTGATCTATGTTCCTGACTACTATCACTGACACACAGTCGGTTTAGCCTCTCAATCCATCTCTTATTAATTATAGTCCATGACACTGGGCAGTGTGGGGGAATTTGTCTGCACACCTTGATACTACTTCCCATGAAGTAAGGCTGAAATGTGTTAAATGAATTAGAGAATTAAAACAATATAGAAGATCATCACAAGAGTGAAAGTTGTGTCATCTACTCCATGGTTTATAGTAGGCAAACTGCAGGGTATACATGTATAACTAAGGTTTGCAGTTGTTTCTGGATCATGCTCTCAAAAGACTTCAGTATGTTTATTGTGAGAACTGCTGAACTCCTTAAGAGCAATTAGACATATAGTTTTTGGTAAGACAATGTAAGGTGTCTCCTACAAAAGGTATGGAATGTATTAGGTCTGTGAAAGTTAGGCTGTCTGCTTGGAAAAGAACTCCCCTAAGTATTCCAAAACACATTAAAACTGCTTTTGACTAAATGTATCACTTAACCATGTGCAATACTGGTACCTTAGTTAGCACTTCTGTCTCTAGGATCCTGCATCCTTGCCTCAAATCACACTTCCAGTTACTATCTATGTAAATTTTGTACATTCTGTTTTGCATCTGAAATCTCAGGTTTTCCATTTAAAACCCAAAGATGAACTCCTTGTTATGCCAGCCTGCCTGTCTGTTCAACACCCCATAGGGAGCTCAGCTTGGATGATTATAGCTAACACCTGCCAAGACATTATGCCTCTTTGTGGTAGTGATCGATGACCAGCTATCTTTTACAGACCATGTTAAAACTGTCCCTTGATCTTAGTTTCTTTCTGTTGTCACGCATGCGCGATTAGGAAGCCATGGAGGGACCTTAAAACACAGCTCCTACCGCTTGTGCTCTTTGCCTATCGGGAGGTGCCTCAGGCCTCTACTGGTTTCTCCCCCTTTGAATTACTATATGGGCGACAACCCCAGGGACTTTTGGACATATTAAAAGAGGGATGGGAGGCTGAGACCATTCCCTCCCCTAATATACTGGAGTATGTTGCGCAACTGCGCAAAAATCAGGCCAAAATCAGGCCTATTCTAAAAGACCATGTTACTCGTGCGCAGGCAGCGCAGGCCCGGTGTTATAACCGCAACTCCGTCCTCCGAGAGTTCCAGCCGGGGGATCGAGTAATGGTTCTCGTGCCCACCTCCCATTCCAAGCTGCTGGCTCATTGGCAGGGGCCATATGAGGTTAAAGAAAGAAAAGGGCTCGTCGACTATTTAGTTCTCCAACCTAATCGTCGACCGAGCGAGAGGATCTACCATATCAACCTGCTAAAACCTTGGAAGGACAGGGAAGAATCTCCCGACACTCGTAGGTCCCTCTCCCTATTCACTGGCACATCTGCCCTTAACCTCGGCGACGAGCTAACACCCTTACAACAGCGTGAGATAACCCAGGCCATCCACGCCATCCCTGAAGTGGTGAGCGAGACACCCGGGCGGACTGCCCTGATTACGCATAACATAGTCACGGATCCCGGAGTGATCATCCGGGAGAGACCTTATAGACTCCCGGAGGCAAAACGTGCGGAAGTGGAATTGGAGGTGCAACGAATGTTGGATATGGACATTATTGAGGAAAGTCATAGCCCTTGGTCCAGTCCTATCGTCCTCGTTTCCAAACCGGACGGCTACTGGAGATTCTGCAATGACTTTAGACGTCTAAACCAGGTCTCCAAGTTCGATGCCTACCTGATGCCTCGCATTGACGACTTGCTCAAACGGCTGGGTGCGGCTCGATACTTGACTACCCTTGACATGACGAAAGGGTATTGGCAGATTCCTTTAACGGCATCCGCAAAAGAAAAAATGGCCTTTAGCACCCCTAGTGGACATTGGCAGTATAAGGTTCTCCCATTTGCCCCAGCGACCTTTCAACGTCTGGTGGATAGAGTGCTGAAGCCCCACCAGTCCTATAGTGCCG
This sequence comes from Polypterus bichir lapradei, assembly GCA_026402145.1. Classification (NCBI taxonomy): domain Eukaryota; kingdom Metazoa; phylum Chordata; class Cladistia; order Polypteriformes; family Polypteridae; genus Polypterus; species Polypterus bichir. Next base: position 34,737,065 of record JANRMT010062842.1, read on the forward strand.
CCTACCTGGATGACGTCGTCATCTATTCCGGCACCTGGGAGGAACATCTATTGCAGGTCTCGGCTGTTCTCGCGACCCTAGCTAAAGCCGGCCTCCGTATCAACCCCCATAAATGTTTCTTTGGCTTAAAGGAGGCCAAATATTTAGGCTACCTTGTGGGACGAGGACAGGTGAAACCACAATGTTCCAAAGTTAAAGACATCTTGGAATGGACCCGTCCGAGTACCAAGAGACAGGTGCAGGCTTTCTTGGGGCTAGCCGGGTACTACTGCCGGTTCGTACCCCGTTTCTCCGAGAGGGCAGCGCCCTTGACTGACTTAACAAAGAAAGGAGCTCCCCTCCATGTGGTATGGAACGAGAAGGCGGAACACGCATTCCATGACTTAAAAAAGGCCCTAACATCGGCACCTGTACTAAGAACCCCTGATTTTGGTTTACCATTTATCCTCCAGACCGATGCTTCGGACACGGGCCTGGGTGCCGTGTTAAGCCAAAGCATCGATGGTGTCGAACACCCTGTGATGTACCTGAGCCGGAAACTGCTGGACCGGGAGACCCGGTACGCGGCGGTGGAGAAGGAAGCCCTGGCCATTAAGTGGGCCGTGACTTATCTCCGATACTACCTGTTGGGTCACGAGTTCACTCTAGTGACTGATCACGCCGCGTTGCAGTGGAGGTCCCTTCATAAAGAGTCAAACCCGCGGGTCACCAGGTGGTTTCTGGATTTACAGCCTTATAAGTTCACGGACACTTATCGCCGTGGCAACCTTCAGGCCAACGCCGATGCCCTTTCTCGTATTCACGACCTCTTGGTTCGGTCCGCCCGTCCTGACGGTTTCGGGCTAAGGGGGGGGTCGTGTCACGCATGCGCGACTAGGAAGCCGCGGAGGGACCTTAACACACCTCAAAAGACGTTCGCCGGCGGGGCGTGGCGGGGTACTAACCTTGTTTCTTTGTTTTCCAGAATGAAAGACGCTCCGCCATAAGGACCTGACCGCAGTACGTGCACTTCCACCCTTCCTCCGCCATCTTTCCTGACGTCAACAGTCCCATCATCCCTCACGCCTCCTTCCCAGCATTCCTTCACTTCCGGCTCCTCCCTTATAAAATGGCTGCCGACGCCTAGTATGGCGTCGCGCATATGAAAGATTTTTCTTTTGTTGTTGACCTGATCTTTTTTCCTGTTTACTCTGGATTGTAAACAATATAAGGGGCCGGAAAACCCCAAACCTTTTTGTTGTCTCCTTTTGAGTCTTTTACACTGTATAACAATCACAAGATTAGACCATACAGTATGTAGCAGAATATGTTGTACAACTCCATCAAGGCTTTTGTCTGGACTACTGAAACTCTGTATTGACAGGAGTACCTGCATGTGCTACCAAGCTGTTGCAGATAATTCCAAAAGCAACATATGTCACTCCTCTTTTCATTTCACTACATTGGCTCACTTCAACACCACATATTAAGTTAATAGGCTTCATGCTTGCCTACTGAGTAATCAATAGGTCAGCAATACATATTTGGAGATGCTTATGATGTCCAATGCTCATTCTTGCCCACTCAGGTCTGCTAGTGTACAGAATCTACACTGTGTATTAAATTCCCTCTGGAATATTCTCCTCACCTGCTGACCTGGGGCACCCGCACCTTTATCAAAGGGGTTTCCCTTTGTGGGGTTCAGTGGAGCAGTCCCTTTTCTCAAGAGCCTATAGTAAGTCTCCAATGTTTTCCCTTCTGGGCCTGGCTCTGGTCCATAGGCCCCATGTGATATGTATGTGAGCAATACTGGAGCACCACAAACAGTCCTGTCTCCCTTTGTCTTTATTCTGTACAGACTATAATTAGACTATAATTATAACACCAGGTTATTTCTCTTGCAGAAATTCTCAGATCATTCTGCACTTACAGGGTGTATTGGTAATGGGGATGAGGCAGAGTATGTAGGAGTAGAATGTAAATGGGGAAACAAAGGTACCTAAAACATAGCCTTGTGGGACACCATGAGAAAGTGTAGTAGTATGAGGTGTATGTTTCCAAATTGAAATAAATTGCTGCCTATCGGTAGAATAGGATTTCAACCATGCAAAAGCAATGGCACGAACTCCAAGGTGTGATCACAGATGGGAGAGTAGATTAGTATGAATGACTGCATTAAATGCAGCACTAAGATCAATAAATAATAAAATATTAAAACCATGATCAACAGAATGGAGAAGATCATTGATTACTCTAAGAAGAGCAGTACTATACTGTGAGAAGGATGAGAACCTAAGTGGAAAGGCTCAGGAAGGTTGTTATTGAGCATATGTGCCTGTAGCTGGGAGGCAAACACCTTCCCTAAAACCTTTGATAAAACTGAAGGTTGGAAATGTGTCTTTAAATACTAAGAACTAAAGAATTAAAATAAGTTCATTTTTTTAGAACTGAAGTGACAATTGCAGTTTTCAAACAGAGAGGAACTAAACCAGAGGAAAGAGAACTATTAACAATCTGAGAAATAGGTCCTGAAAAAGCTGGAAGTTTTAAGATGCGCTCTTGGTGATGGATCAATGAATCATGTGGGAGCATCGGAGTTCATGATCAATTCGTGAATATAAGAAGGATTAGTTAGAGTAAAAAAATTGAAAGTGATACACAGTGCACAATGACAACATTTGAGATTAGGGGCATGACGGAAGTAAGTGAATGGGATGGGCGTGAATTTAATTTTGAAAGAAATGAAGGAAATCATTTTGCAGTATAATGGATCCAGTCAAAGTAGCTGATCCAGTGTGTAGAATCTCATTGATGGTTGTGACAAGAGGGCTAGGTTTATTTCTGCCCTCACTGATAATATTAGAAAATAAGCTGATCAAGTGGTATTACTAGCATTTCTTTTAATAATATCAGTACAATTTATTCTGTTTATAATGACAATATATCTTGCCACATATCATGAACTCTATATACTTTAAAATTTTTCTTGAGTTTTGGTTTATCCGGATAAGTGTTATCCAGATAATCTTAGGTTGGATATAAAATGTGTGGTAGTAAATATTTTATGCAAAGCATGTAATTCCTTTTAAATGAAATTAGAGAAGAAATAGCACAGTTAAACACATGGTCTCTTGATGCTATATCTAGTTTTTATCTTTGTCTTCTTTGTTTTTCAGGGAGAAGCCTTTACTAATAGAATATTTAAGCTATCATCTTAATTTCCTGAGCATCTTGGCTGGACCATTCAGTAACTACAAAGACTACATTTCTTTTATAGAAGGAAATGACATAAGTATGAAATTATTAGAGATTCAAACAAAACAAAAACAGTATGAAAGTTTGACCATTCCTTCTCCTACGGTATGTCTTTCTATATACTATATAATACAGAAGAAGTTCTTTTCTAGACTTTTAAAAGAGGTTTTTCTTCATTAGTCATGTTTAAGACATTAGTAGCAATTATAAAAAGTAGTCAGAATATCATTCAAACAATTCTAGGTAAATTTAAATATCGTGAGCAATATGAACAAATGCTGCGGTATCATTTTTGTTATGAGCCATGCAGAAGTACTAAATTGAATATTGTGCATATTTCTGTGATCCTTTAAAAGACTAAGTTGCACAATGTATATTTTATTGACAAAGATAAAGATATCAAGCAATGAAATGTTTTTATTTGGAAACATAACATGTGACCTTCAGCTGGACTTGGAATACAAAAACAATTAAAATTATACAAGTAATATATATTATACAATAAGATCTAATACATTATGGGCACATAGATTTGTTCTGTAATCTCCAAGGTTCTTCATATAGCCAATTGTGACCCTAGTCTATTCTTTTCTCATTTTTGTTACAGATTTAATTCACTAATTAATGCTCTCATTTAACATATGCCATGTAAATTTCTGTATTTTCAACAGCAGTTGTGGTCACAATCTTCTTGGCCTTATGGATAGCAGCGGATGACAGCATTTTTACAACCCAGCACAGAGCAGCAGTTGGCTTTTTGTCAGTAGTGCATTGACACTCAAAAATGGTAGGATTTTCTGAAATGAATATCTTTATGTAAAAATACATGTGATTTATTGACTTGTATCTGACTTGTGATTACAAGAAGCTGACAGCACTGAGAGTAAATAAGAAATGTATCTCTAATTTGAAAACAGCCATGCACAGGGCACATACACAACCATATCTGCCATTACCAATCCTGAGTAAATTTAGAATCTTAGTAACCTAAAATGTAGGAGATAACTGAAAGAAGAATTTCACATAGTTATGGGGTTAGATTCGCAAACAAACCCTGGCTTCTGTAGTTGTCAGACAACTTCCCTTATGGAGGCATCACTATATTGCCATAATCTGAAACATAGAAGTATTAATATCTTACTATCATTCTAGAATTGATGTAAAAGAATAAAATGAAAATGTAGCAATGAAAACCAGGAACTGTGCAGTATGTAAGAGGTACAGTTACCCTTTTGCAAGTTGTCCAGGTCAGTTGTACATTTAGTTTATTATACATGTGTTTCAAGATGTCTGAAATGTTAAAAACATATTAGTTTTATGTTACTGTATGCATGTAGTCAAAAACAGAGCAAAGTTTCAAGATTCCAGAAAAAAAAATCACAAAAGCACAAGAGTAAACACAAGAAAACTCACCACACCATGAGCACCTTGAGAATGAACTACAAGGAACTATGGGTTGCTTGTCTGTATAGGGCTGAGGGCAGTCCCTTGTGATTATTAGCAGGTGACCCCACCTCTTGGGGAACCACCTGGAAAACATAAGGAACATAACACATGCATCAGAAATTAAACAGATAATTAACAAAAGTAACAATAACATGAACAAACAACTCAAAAGTGAACACAAAGTACATGAAACAAGGATTCGAACCCCATTTGGGGAGAACCCAGATTAAAATACAACACATGGTTGTATGCATCACATATTTGTTTGATTAGGCACTAGTTTAGTTGTTCCAGTATCTTATTCAGATAAATTCTTAATGTTGTTCTAAGGGTTAAGGATTTTTCCACTTCAACTACCACAACCTCATTTGGTACTTTGTTCCAAATTCTCATTTGTGTGAAAAAATGGTACCTGAATTCAGTCTTTACAGTGCTTCCCTCTAATTTCCACTGCTATCTTCAAATATGTGATTCACTTTTAACTAAATGAGTTCTGTAGGATTCACTTTATTAACGCCTTTATAAATTTAAAGACCTGGATTAGTTCTGTGGCCTCTGTCCAAAACTAATTAGATACCCCTTAATCTTTGAAAGATCGTTTGGTTGACTTCTTTGAACAGCATTTTGAGCTGTTTGTGAAAGCATGGGGATCAGAAATACAAACAGTACTTCAAAGTTTTAAAATAATGTCCCTTGAGTAATATTTACCTATTGTTGTAAATAAAGGTAATTGCTGAAGAATTAGTTTTTCCTTTTATTTTTAAAAAAAGTTTGGATGTCTTTACGACAACAAAGTGATCTTACAAAATGTGGCTGTCATGATGTGCCTAGTTACACACAGCATCAAAGTGACACAAAGTGACACAGCATCAAAGTGACATCAAAGTGTAACGATGTGGGTTGGTTTTATGCTCCTATCTTCTGTCTGGGAGCCCTTGAACCCATCATCGACGGTAATGTTACCGATGAGCAAAGCAGTGAGGCAACAACATAGCAAGGGGATGGTGCAAAAGTGTCAAGTGCTTTTATTTAAAATCAAACAAAAACAAAGTGTCCAAATTAAAGTGCAGTGTCCAAAGTTCCAATAAATAATCCATAAAAACAGTTTTGAAATGTGGAGGTTAAAATCCATTAGAAAAAATCTTCTAAAAACAACGAGGTTAAAATACTGTAGGAAGCAGTCTTTTAAAAACAACAGCAAGCCCCATGCCTTTTTACCTGGTGGCTCCCCTGCTTCCCCCGTCTGGGCTTCTCAACAGGGGAGTCCCTCACTTGCAGCTGACCTTCATTCTGCCTGATTCAGCTGTTCAGTTCGCCTCTCCGATCCCTGGCTCTGGTAGGCTCCTCCTGACAGCGACTTGGGATCCACAGCAACCAGGGTGCCCACGCTGGGGAATACACTCCTCCAAGTCCCGACTCCCGCTGCCTTACGCGGAGAGTCATCCACCTTCCAGTCAATCCCGCTCTATGATCACTCAGCGGGAGTGACCACTACTACTATTCCCCAGGTGTCGGCCCAAAACCCAGGCTCACTGTTCAGCTGCAACACGAGCCTGCACTCGCTCGCTTGCTCTCCACTTCTTCATGCTTTCTCCTTTCTCCAGCAACCTCCCGTCCGTTCTTTCTTTTCATCCCTCTTTCTTTGCCGACTCGTGCTTCTATTTATCAAGAGGGCATAGCAGCTGTGGCAAATCAGCAGCCCTGGAACAATCACGTATGCGGACGACTTCTCACCTGTGAACTTAGGTGAGAAACGCCCACATCGCAAATCACCCCAAGAACCGCTTCAGCCACACAACCACCAACCCCCTCAACAAGCCACGAGCATGGTGCTTATTTATTTAAAAGTGGCCCTTGACAAGAGCTCTGGACCCGCTATACCATACATTGTAAAACTGTGGCTCCCAGAAAAAACAAATGCACAAAATGGAGCAGATTGTGACATCATTATAATTAGGGCCCACGATTTACTGCGGCAAGAAATCGTAAATTCTGCAGCATGTTTTTTTAAATTCCTCTGCAAATGCAGTACCAGAACTCCATAAGACTAATTCATAACCCAAGCAAAATAAATTCAATTTTTCTTATTCTTAATCCTTAATAATAATCAATCATAATTCATAATACTAATCAAATAGGTATATCAAAGCGTTCACATCCGCACATTTTAATCCACAGATTTGCTTTAGGTAAACGATGCTGAAACATGTGTAGGCATAATGTTATTCTCAACAAACTATCGAATAATGTTTCTAAAGTTATTGTTTATTCATTGTTGAAGAAAACGGCACTGTAAGCTCATAGGTTTTCTTGTGACAGAGAATATCGCAGTGGTGACAACACCGATCCATATTTTGAGAATGAACATTCCACATCAACAGAAGAGACCGGCAACGCAATGTAAACTTTTGCAAGAGTTGCTATGCGAGGCAGTCTGTCCTCTAAGACACGCCAAAAAGCAGTGATATCAGCTGGAATTACTTCACGAGATGCTATATCCAGATAAGCTTGCCATTCATCTGCTGCAGCCATCATTGTTGGCACTGATTGTGCATGATCAGCAAAATTCTTCAGTAAGAGTGGTAGCTGTCATGGATCAAATATTCTCACAGATCTGAATAGGTCTATTGCCGGCTGTTGTGCTTTGCATCTTCACAGCTAATGGTTGCAATTGGAAATCCGGACGATTTCAGGCAAGACAGTAAGTCAGGCACTTTGTTGTAGACATCGACAGCCATGAATTGACTGTGCCTCAAAAGAAGTCAGAGTGTTTATAATTGGCTGGTAGTGAACAGATACAAATTCAAGTTCAGCTCTCAGCTCGTTGTTTATCAGTACTTTGCAGCAACGCCGACAGCTTCTTTAACTGGACTGTAGCTCCACTATGTTCGATTTCAGTAGGAATGAACAACATATAATAGTCTAGATACTCAACGTGATACAGCACAGCCTCGAACCAAGAGTTCCATCTTGTGATTACTGGAGTTGGCGGCATGACTGCCTTTTCAACTTTCATTTGTCGCAGATGATGAAGATATCTAGCATGACGTCCTGATGCTTTGGAGAATATGGCCTTGACAGAAAGAGCCGGCATATCACAAAGTCGTAGTGCTTCACGAAACTCTTCTCCAACTAATAGATAGATAGATAGATAGATACTTTATTAATCCCAAGGGGAAATTCATGACAGGATGTGGGCCCAACATGTGACATTTGGCAGTATTCCTCGTAAACTGTCATGAAAACATTTTTTCATATAAGCTGCATTATCTGTAACAAACACTACAACTTCATTGAAGTGCACATTAACCTCAGTCAGAGTACAGATAATTAGCTGCGCAATGTTTACATTGTTCACTTCGGTTAAAAAATCTGTGTTCACTAACATTGCTGTGCATTCATCTGGTTTAAAAGCATTGAGCAGTTGAGTAAGCACATTCACAGCATACTGTCCAACAACATCCATTGTTTCATCAGCAATAACGACCACTTTCTGTCCGGCTAGCTTCGCTATTATATTAGCCTGTTGTTGGTTGAAAATTCTTGTAACGTATAGTTCCCTAAGTGTATTAGCCTGCTGTATTCCACCACCGCCCTTCAGGTTCTTCTGCATAAAACTACGCATGGTAGGGTTGTCAACTTTCACCAGCGTTATATTCGCTGCCATAAATTCTTCAACCAGTTCCATCACTAACGTATCTTTGGCAGCAGTTGCAGCAGTTGATCGTTCAATGCATCCAATAATAGTACTTTGTCGTTTGCTGCTTGTGGGGTCATTCGTGGCCTCATGTTGTCGTTTATTTGCACGCTCTGTGTGCTTTTTTGTCCCCAGATGATCAGTTATAGTCTGGCGTCTAACATGATCGACCGCTTCGTTACAAGTCTTGCACCACAGTAAACCACCTTCGGCGTAGAATTTATCCTGTCCAAATTCTTTAACTCGCTGTTCCGGTCCAATATTCACTGCAGTTTTATTGCGTTGCTTGTTATTGTTATTGGCCATACTCAAAGATTAATTTCACTAAATTTAAATAAGCCTAATTGATTGTAAAGTACACGATAGGTCAAATTGTTACCACAGCCAATAAATTGATTTAATAATTACTAAAAGTACCTCCAATGCTATAAATCGACTTAAAAAATTAATGTTTACTCGTCCAACGGAAGGGCTAATGACGTAATGAGATGATGCAATAGGCTAAAGAAAGAACTTAAAGAAGTAATCAAAACCAATCATACTAATATCAATATGCCTCAAATGGTGAGATTTCATTCAGATTTGGTATTTTCCGTGGCAGTTAGGTTAATTCCATGGCGTGGCATTTTACCGCTGCAAAACCCTAAATTCCGCAGCGTGGCGTAAAATTCCACGGGCCGCGGTAAATCGTGGGCCCTAATTATAATAAAGATTAAAAATATAAAGGAAGGTAAACCAAACTAAAAACATGCTATCTATACAAATCTGATATTTTTAGAATGTGACCTAACATTTTAAATTTCTTTTTTCAATTTCTTTCAAGCAAGTAGCATCTGTAAATGTCAATTCTGTTACTTTGATTATAAACAAATTCCTGTTAAAGCTTTTCAGATTTTATTATTTCACACATCAACATTAGAGCCAAAGAACTGAACTGCCAGGAGCATTTTGTTTACCAAATCACAACTTTATATTTTTAATATTTTGTAAATATCTCCATGATTGAATTGTGAGGGAAATCTGCTGTGTTTTTTTCATTTTTAGGTCAGTTTAACAAAACAGCTAACATTTAGCCCATGTATGGCTAAAAGGCAACAGAAACTTGCAAAAGGTAATTGTACAGTGATCTGAAAAATATAGTAATAGCTGTGTTTCTCAGCATTGCCCAGGCTTTACTTCAAAATATTGCAACAATTTTTACCTTACACTCAAAGTTGCATACAGTAGCCCAGATTGAGCAGAATACTATTACTGTACAACATCCTATTCTAACATCTAGTTGCTTCAGTTGGATAGTCATTCACCTTAAACCAATCAGCTTTAAAGTGAACCTATTACATAGTAAAGATTGACAATAGAAACCTGACAATATTAGATTCAATAAGTGACCCCTGCAACTACTTTGAGATACCATATAGCCTGTATTTTACTTTGGACTATCTTTGCAGTATCCTCTAATTGTCATGAAGCTGTAAGCAAGTGCTCACATGAATATTTACACTAACAAATATATCAAAGGACGTGCTATCTGAGGCAGCATTCACAATACAAACATGCCACCAGTACATATGATTAATATAGCCATTAATACAGCCAACACAGATATCTAACAGAAATATCTATTACGTAGAAAATTTAATAACATAGTGGATATATTAAAATGTTTTGAGGTTAACTTTGTCATTCAAAACCACACACAGAACACCGTGCACAGCAGAACACAATTTTGTCATCCGGCCAGGTTATATAAAAGTATAGACAACAAAAATAAACAAGTATTACAACTGAAATAAAAAACCAAAGAATCACCAGAATACAGTACTTGCATTCTGAACATACAACCTTCAGTACAACATAGTCCATTACATAAATTTAACTTAACAAACAATAACAGAAATGTTATTACATTATTGGTTTACTGGATAGGGTGTATATGATTTTAATGATTTTAATGCACAGAATATCAAAGTATTCCACAAAAAATATTGAGAACAAAATGCTGTCAGAATATTGCACATTGGTATAATGAATGTATATATACTCAGCAAAAAAAGAAACGTCCCTTTTTCAGGACTGTATATTTCAACAATAATGTTTTAAAAATCCAAATAACTTTACAGATCTTGATTGTAAATTGTTTAAACAATGTTTTCCATGCATGTTCAATTAACCATAATCAATTAATTAACATGCACCTGTGGAATGGTCGTTAAGACCTTAACAGCTTACAGAAAGTA
>JANRMT010062842.1:34792668-34802961 GCA_026402145.1 Polypterus bichir lapradei
TGGACCTGTCATGCTCCAGGCGGCTGTTTGACGTGGCTCCCACTGTAGGCCAGTCCGATCACATGGTATGCATCAGTTAGAAGATTGTACTGGGAGAGAATGAGATACACACAAATGGCGCAGTTTTTACAGGAGGAACAGGTTTTGTTCTCTTATTCATCATCTTGCTGTACTGTGGAAAGGTCCTCCTGACTTCCTTGTGACATTTCACTGGCTGTCCTGACAATGTAACATTGCATGGGGGACATCTTTAACTTCTCCCACTGGAATGCAAGACTGCACAGTTCACCACATAATGTGCCAACTGTAGCTCTACCGTCAAACTTAAGCAGACATTTGCTTATTTCTTCCAGAGCTGAACTTGGAAGCCCATTTTCTCTCACATGAGCAAAGTTTCTAGGATCCAGATAGGCAAAATCTGAACAAAGTTTTGCATTAGCAGAAAACCTTCTATGGATATTGTTAGCCACTGTGTCTAAAATTACATTGTGTATATTAACAGTGAAGTAAGTGATAGCTGATGCTAATGGCTCATCTTCTGCAAGCTCCCCCAGCATTTTTCCGACCCTTTGCTCAGAAAGGGCAGTTTGCACCACCAGCTCACACTCTTCTTTCTCCTGCAGCTTGCTATTATCCCAATGCATAAACTTATCAGCTGCACACTTACAGTTGTGCTTGAAAGTTTCTGAACCCTTTAGAATTTTCTATATTTCTGCATAAATATGACCTTAAACATCATCAGATTTTCACTCAAGTTCTAAAAGTAGATAAAGAGAAACCAGTTAAACAAATGAGACAAAAATATTATACTTGGTCATTTATTTATTGAGGAAAATGATCGCATATTACATATTTGTGAGTGGCAAAAGTATGTGAACCTCTAGGATTAGCAGTTAGTTTGAAGGTGAAATTAGAGTCAGGTGTTTTCAATCAATGGGATGACAATCAGGTGTGAGTGGGCTCCCTGTGTTATTTAAAGAACAGGGATCTATCAAAGTCTGCTCTTCACAACACATGTTTGTGGAAGTGTATCATGGCACGAACAAAGGAGATTTCTGAGGACCTCAGAAAAAGAGTTGTTGATACTCAGGCTGGAAAAGGTTACAAAACCATCTCTAAAGAGTTTGGACTCCACCAATCCAGTCAGACAGATTGTGTACAAATGGAGGAAATTCAAGACCATTGTTACTCTCCCCAGGAGTGGTCAACCAACAAAGATCACTCCAAGAGCAAGGCATGTAATAGTGGGTCACAAAGGACCCCAGGGTAACTTCTAAGCAACTGAAGGCCTCTCTCACATTGGCTAATGTTCATGTTCATGAGTCCACCATCAGGAGAACACTGAACAACAATGGTGTGCATGGCAGGGTTGCAAGGAGAAAACCACTGCAATCCAAAAAAAACATTGCTACTCGTCTGCAGTTTGCTAAAGATCACGTGGACAAACCAGAAGGCTATTGGAAGAATGTTTTGTGGATGGATGAGACCAAAATAGAACTTTTTGGTTTAAATGAAAAGCGTTATGTTTGGAGAAAGGAAAACACTGCATTCCAGCATAAGGACTTTATCACATCTTTGAAACATAGTGGTGGTATGTTTAGGCCTGTTTTGCTGCATCTGGGCCAGGATGGCTTGACTTCATTGATGGAACAATGAATTCTGAATTATATCAGAGAATTATAAAGGAAAATGTCAGGACATCTGTCCATGAACTGAATCTCAAGAGAAGGTGGGTCATGCAGGAAGCCAACGACCTTAAGCACACAAGTCGTTCTACCAAAGAATGGTTAAAGAAGAATAAAGTTAATGTTTTGGAATGGCCAAGTCAAAGTCCTGACCTTAATCCAATCGAAATGTTGTGGAAGGGCCTGAAGTGAGCAGTTAATGTGAGGAAACCCACCAACATATCAGAGTTGAAGCTGTTATGTACGGAGGAATGGGCTAAAATTCCTCCAAGCCGGTGTGCAGGAATGATCAAAAGTTACCGGAAACGTTTAGATGCAGTTATTGCTGCAAAGGGGCATTCACACCAGATACTGAAAGCAAAGGTTCACATATATTTGCCACTCACAAATATGTAATATTAATAAATAAATGACCAAGTATAATATTTTTGTCTCATTTGTTTAACTGGCTTCTCTTTATCTACTTTTAGGACTTGAGTGAAATTCTGATGATGTTTTAGGTCATATTTATGCAGAAATATAGAAATTCTAAAGGGTTCACAAACTTTCAAGCAGAACTGTAACTCCTTCAAAGTCCCTAGCACTCTTTCCGAGACTGTCCTCTGTCCCTTCAACCAGCCATTGAGCTGTGATAATATCCATTTCCTTTGTTTGTAAGTATTTTTATAAAGGAGATGTCTGCTCAAAAATGCGCAGGACAATTTGAGCAGTGAGCACTGTTTTCATACTTCAGAAGTCCTTGTATGAATCCCTATGTCTTGGCCCTCACAGTTGGCTTTTGTGCACTGTCCTCTACAAAGGTGTGTAAAGTCAATAGAACTTCAAAAAACAAGGCTCCCTGAGGGTTCCCAAAACACCCAAATACTTTGCTGCTTAGTGCCTGATCCTTAGCCCACCACCTTGTGTGCCCTATTGGGCAAAGTCTTCTGTGGTGTGTGTCCTGACTCATCTATTCCCACTTCTGCATGCGCTTGTGCGCAAGAAAACTGTTAGTTGAAAGCAAATGTCATATTTGCTTAATGGCAAAATCAGTTCGAGGACATTTCCATGGTTAACAGCAATGTTTTCTAAGCTATAAGCAGCCTCTTCTTTATCACCTCTGAAGCTAAGGTCACATTTGCCTATAACTTTTATAACATCAACTACATGCTCCATCACCTGACGTTTCTTTTTAACTTGTTCAACATATAATGACATTTGGTTGCTGATCAATACGCTTCTTACATCTGCCATTTGTGCTTTCAGAAAGTAGGCATCTGCACTATCTTTGTGCATCTTACTTTTTTCATGCTTCTCTTTTCTTTGGTGAATGTGTTTCCATGTTTTCATGCCTCCATTTATGAAAGGGCTATCACTAGAAAATGGGGCAAATGCCAGACATACAGTACAGTACAGAGACTGATTTTTTTCACAGAAAGTCAACCATTTATGGTTGGTTCCATCTTTTTTGTTGTAAACTTTTGGTATAGAACAACTTGGAGATTATTGTGGATGAAATGAAAAAAATGCATTTATGTCCTATAACTGAGGACAAGCAAAGTAATCAAAGTTATGATCAACCGTCACATCTGAGTCTCTGCTGAGTTGCCTGTTTAATCTGCCCCTGAGTAGACTCTTCTCTTTTATTCACACTTCCCTCAGTATCCCTATGCCTATGAGACTCATCTGAACCTGCATTACAATAAAAAACAACATTCTGTAAGGCATTAGCAAAACTGACATGGAACATGCTTTTAACAAAACAATTAAGATTTTTCTCACTGAGAAATACAGTCTTATTTTCCTTCTATTCACTTTCAGTAGTGGATTTTGTGTATTTACAAACTTAACATGCAGAAAAAGTATAATCAATCTGTTGTAATATGAGGCATAAAAGGTGGTTATGGTGAAACTGAACTAATCCATCCTATAATGAGCGCACCTAAACCCTTCACAGTGACAGCACCACTTTCTGTGGACACACTAGGCCTACCTCCTCATGGCTTGGCTTCTGATGGCACATAAAAACTGTAAACATTTTTAGCCTAAATCGACCTTAATTAGAAAGTTTTCTGATCAGCTCAAAGCAGATTTGTTTGTGATGCCAAATCATTCATAATCTCTGGGCACTTTTTGTATAGGCAAATATTACAGCATACTGTATAATGCATAATAAGCTTTATCACAATGTTCACTCAGAGAGTAATCCTTCCTGCTCCCTTTGAAATGAAGGCTTTATGGCTGCTGCTTGGTTCTGGCCCTTCAGTATCACCAGCAGCAAATTGGGATGGAGGCTGCTGCTGAGGGGTTAGAGGACCACAAAAGTGTCTTATTTAGGTAGCATCAGTGTCACAATAAGCAGTGTTCTACAAAAAATACAGCACTGCCTGCAAATTACTGTTTAAGTTTATGAATCATGTAAATTAATTACATGGCATAATGGCATATAACGTAGTCTGTGTGATATGAACAAATGCTTTGCAAATTCATAGCTTACTTACTTTTTCTACCGTCTCCACTCAGACTTTAGCTCTCAAAAAGAAAGTTTTTAATTAAAAAGCCACTCAGTTTGGCGCATTTGGCCAGGTCATTTTTAAGTGCCTTTTAATTTTTTATTCTCGCCTTTTCGGCACCACCTTTGCTTTTTTTACCATCCATCTACTCTCAGGTGTCTTTCAGAGGAACGTAGCTCGGTAACTGCAGATCCTCTCTACTATAAGGCTCTGGGTAACAGGCAATAAGCCCTACACACCAGCCTCTGTGTGATTGGCTGGTTGTGGTCACATGGCACATGTTAAAGCAGGTCACGCAGTGAGCGCTGGCTGGCTGTACCTGTGAGTGCAGAAGCATTTGGTGCAGCATAGTATGTGACATGTATGTTGATTCTGATTTAACACCGGCTCTCGTGGCCCACCGGGAATTTTCCCGTTTCTCCTGATTAGCCACTCCGGGCCTGCTGGGAGGTGTGGAGAAGAACAGAAAAGAATAATGTGCTTAATGCATTTATTTTCTTGCCTGTTTATTGTGGCTGTGGTGCTTGTGGCGCACTGTTCAAGAAGAGAATTATTAAAACAACTTCTTGGTGCTTTTACCTGGTGTCCTGAGTGTCTGTCTGTTGGGTTTAAAGGGGGCAACAGTGCCACCTTGTGTTCACACCAGGTAAAACATTATCCAGCAAAACAAACAAAATAGTGCACACCTTATTAGTAATTTTGCCCTGGTTTCTGTACAATGGCAAATGGCTTTTCATATTTTTCAGTTCCAATATAATAATTTCACATCTTTCAACATTAAAGTAACGCTAAGCCACAGTCACAGACCCAAAAAGAGTGCCTTGTATAGTCTCACGAGAACTTGAATGCATGCATTTCATGCAGGAGCAGCAGATAACTATGATCATTTAGAAAGTTTTAGTTTAAAAATGTATAAAGATGACTTTCCATGACTTTGGTTTGTTAGTTTCTCCAAATTTATTTTTATTGGTGTAAGGTGGTGATTTTACTCCCACCCGTGGGCACCCCATTTAACCCACACTCATAGAAAATGCTACTGTAAATCAGTTTAGCTGAAAGGCAAACAATGTTGTGCGCCATGATAATCATTTATTTAATAAATTTCAAATGCAGAGTGGCTACAAACCGTAAGAAGCCAACTAAAAAAAGCTGCTGTTTTAAATAAAGTCAATATACGCCACTTGGACTTGGCACTGCATCCATCATCTATGTCATGGTGTCACACAAAAAAGCACAACCAGCACAACCATATTCATTATAATTATTTTTGTGGGATTAATATCAATAATTATGATAGACCAGATTATATTGTAGCATCTGCACTGAACGCTGCAATGGATGGTTCTCTGCTCTTTACATGGCTCTTTGAGGTGGCTTGCTATCCTTAAAAGGACTGTTTTCCTTTTGACGGAGTAGTTGGAAAAGCATGTGACTTTACCATGGATCCCTGCCACTGGTGATGTAATACCAAAATATCGAGACAAAAAAAAAATATTTCATGAGATCAACAGCCAAGTCTGAGTGTGAATATTTCCCAAATCCGAGACAAATCTGAGACAATAAAAAAAAAATCTTGAGTCCGGAATCAAGGACTAGAACCAAATGTCCAAGTCCCTCTGTAATGATTCAACTGACTCTATATTATCTGACAATCGGCCTAGCATGGTATCATTTGAAAACTTAATCAGCTTGTAATTTATATTCCTATCCAACTCGTGTATACTGTATATAGTAAAAATAGCAACAGTTATAGCACTGACCTTTGTGGGACACCACTCTTAAAATAACCCAAATCTGATAAGGTTACCCACACCATTCTGTTTCTTGTGTGTGAGCTAATTTTGCGCTCATCTACACACAACACCCTGAACTTCTCATGAGTACCTCATCAAAAGCTTTCTGAAAGTCAAGAAAAACAATACTGGATGAACCGTTTCAATTGTATCCTTTTTTGTTGCTTCCTCATTTAATTCCAACATGTTAGTAAAACATGACCTCCCTCATCTGAACCTATGCTTACTATTCAGTAAATCTGTTCTTGCCATATGTTGCTCAGGTTTCCCTTAATAATTCCTTCCATTAATTTAGTTAGCATTAGCAGCTGGTGGTATGTAAACAACGGTGATCATTACCACATTGAACTCCTGCGGTAAATACTATCACTGCATCCGTGCACCAGTTATTATTGATGTACACACACACACACACCCTCCTCTGCTCTTACCGGAGTCTCTAGTCCTGTCGTAGCACCATGATGTATAGACTGTTAGCTCAATAGCTAACTCCGGTATGCATGAATGAAGCCAGGTTTCCATGAACACAAACAAGCTACTGTCCTTGATCATGCGGTCTGATGCAACTTGAAGCCTCAGTTCATCCATCTTGTTGACAATAGATCTGGCGTTAGCGAGGAAAAGGCTTGGAAGTGGAGGTTTGTAAAGGCTGTCTCTGTTGTCTAGCTAGCGCGCCGGCCCTACATCCTCGCTTCTGCTTCCTCTCTCTGTGGGATGGTAATCCACGGGGAGCCGGGTGTCCTGGCTATAGCCACCAGAAAGCTGTGTGAGTGAATGAATTCCGCCGTAACACTCCCCTCACAGCACATTTCGATCTTAAGAAGAGCGTCTCGGTTGTAGTATATGTTCGCCCAACAGGATGTAGAATGAACTAAAATCAACACACACACACACAAAACAAAACTCCTAAGGGGAGAGCACTGAGCCGCTGTAGCTATGTGCGCCGCCATGTTCACAGACACTCCAGACTCCACTTCATCACTATTCTGGTGGTAACAGGATACTGTCTAATAACAGACTTGTAGCTGGGAATAAGATGAAACAAATTGTGATCAGATTTGCACAAATGTGTCAGTTAGTTACATTTATAGGCATCTTTAATATTTGAATACAGCAGGTCCAACATATTTCCTCGAGTGGAGAAAGTCACAAACTGAAAGAAATTTGTCATATTTCGTTCCAAAGTCACATGGTTGAAGTCACAACATATTATAACTGTAGGGTTGGAGTGAGTCATCATTAAAGTGTTGGTGACAGAATTAATAATTTCCATTGTTAAGTTTTCATATGTAAAGGGAGGAATATAAACATTAATAAGGATGATGTAATTTACTGTATCTCTCTGCGAAAATAACATGGACAAATTCTGACAGCCAGAATTTCAACATCTGAATTACAAACTTTAATCTTCTCTCTTTTATATCATTCCTCTTTTTAAACAGAAGACCAATCCCCCTCCTGACCTTATTCAAAAACACACTCTGAAAAATGTGAGTTTAGAGCATATGCTATTTCACTGTCTGTATTTTTTAATTCCCCTTTAAAATACTGAAAAAACTTCATAATCAATTGTCAGATTTCATACTGTGGCTTTCACAGTCAGCCAGGTTAACACAGAAAAGACACAAAAAGGTAAAAAAAATAAATGTCTTTCATTTGGAGAACACTTGGTGGCAAAAATAAACATCAGAAAGAGATGCAACTGGAAGCATAGCCTACATAACTGAGGAAACAAGGACATGAGAAATAAAAATGTAATTAAGTTTGGCAAAGGGAACAGTATACCAGTAATAGTGTACAAGGATAGTATGAAAGAACACTGCAATTGGCAAGCACACACAGCTAGGCTATGAGAGAGCAAGGCTGCATAAGAAAGTCATGTCACAAGTTAAACAATCAAATCTTTCACTTGGTGATGAAGAACTTTCTTAGCTAAATGGCAGAAATGGCAATTTTATATACAGAATTAATATCTCACCTATGCTGTTGCAGGGAGGATGATTAGAGACGGACAAAGAGAGAGAAAGAGAAATAAAGAGATGTTACCCTAAAAAAAATCCTAATCTGTGACAAAAACAAGCAATTCCAAAAGGAGAAAAAGACACTTTGACTGAGGCTGGTATTTGTACATAAAGACATTAGCAGTAATAAAGCTCATTAGGAGATTCTTACAATGAGAGTCTGGGAAAAAATATCATGATAACTAAATGTGCAGAGAAACTCAAAGGAATACATTTTTGGAAGTAAACTTAGTTCACATGTAGAGCATCAGACACAGGAAGAGGCAGCTATGTAAAAATACTGTGCCAGTACAAGAGACTTAAAGTTGCCAATAAAGCAAAAATGTGCCAGTAACCATGAGTATAGATAATTGTTTGAAGAGCGTGTTTCAGGGCATAATACATTATACGGCCAAATACATATGGTCACCACATATTGATTTCAATTTTCCAGCTGCACTAATTGTTAACAGGTGCATAAAATCAAGTGCATAACCATGCAATGAAGAGCTTAGTGACATGGTACTATCACAGGATGCCACCTTTGTCACTCGTAAATATGTGAAACTTCTATTTTGTTAGATCTGCCCCAATCCACTATAAGCGGTATTATTGGATAGTTTAAGAGTCTAGGAGCAACACCAGCTCAGCAATAAAGCAGAAGACCACAGAAACTCACAGAGTGGAGATACCAAGTGCCGAAGCGCAGCATGCATAAAATGCACCAGAGAAGAGCAAATAGGCTGATTGTTGGGCTACAACTGAGCAGCACACATCACTCACACCAGCTTCCAGGTCACTCAGCTGGAGTGGCCATCAGCCCCTGGGTGTTGGCCACACACTCCGTTTTGGGACTTCCTCCTGGCTGTCTAAGACGCCTTCTCTTTTTCTCATCCACCTGCACCAGCTCTCTCCCACTCCTCTCTTCTCTCTCCATCTTTTAACATCTTTCTCCAATCATCTCTGGTTTTTTTTTTCCCTCAGATTCTTCCCCTTTTATCTCGTGCCGGCTCTTTCTTAAATGCCTCTGTGGGCGGAGCATCTTAATCACACACTACAGGAAGTTGATAAAGCAAATCAGACAGACCGAACCCTCACGTGCTTTAGTTAATATACAATCATCCTTAACAATCTATTACAACTATATATATATATATGTGTATTTTTAATATATAAAGCAGAGTTGATGTATGTATGTGTGTATGTATGTGTGTGTGTGTGTGTGTATGTATGTTTGTTTGTCAGACATGCAAATCTGCACCAGGCGTCTGTTCGCCACCAAACTGGGGATGGGGCTACTTTGTGACCAGGAGGAGGTCATGGGGTATGTTTAGTTGGGAAAAATGTTCGTGGTGAAGCGCAGGGTACCTTTTCACCGACATAACATTCGGCACACTTCCCCGTACTTATCATCGACAAGATGGCCACACGTTGCAACAGATGTTCACGGTGGCGCCATCTAGTGGCACGTTTGGTCCCTGTGCATCGCACTTTACCCATGTTTCTTTAAATTGCCAAAAGATGGCGCAAGTGTCCAAGTATGAGAAGGCCGACTGCTTTGATCGGGTGAAGGGGAACTGCCGTATGAATGTAAAACATGAACGACCCAGTGCGCGTGACCGGCTGAAACACCCGCATTTCCACGGGTCACACTCCCACTTGCACTGATAGTGCTGTATTTCATTCGCCAAACTCCTTTATATCGCACCATGTTTGAACAGAAACTCACCTTAAAAAGACATCATCCTTCCCCCACCATTTTCCCCATATGCACCAACAGTTGTATGTCACTTCTCTCTGTAGTTACCATCGGCATCGTTCATTACTTGGCAGCACGGTTCAACGCGGACAATCCTTACAAATAGAGCACTCCTCTCAGCCATTTCTCCCAGTATGGTTTCAGTGCTACTCTTTCTCACTGGCTTTCCGAATTTGTGGTGCTATTTGCTCGCTTTTCGACTCACAGTATGATTTCAGTGTTGCTCTTTCTGACTGACTGGTGCTATTTGTTTGCTTTCCAACGTATTATAAAAAGGGTAAATTCATCTCACTGTGGTGATTATTCCATACATAATACCATGTAACACATTATAATTGTCCTGCTTTTCACTAATATACTCATGCTACCGAAAAAAACATGTAGAATTGGAAGGTTCACTTCAGATGCCAGAACAAAGTCTATTTCAAGAGCGTCTGAAATGCCACAGCAGACAGAATCCAGAGTGGAGGAACTTACAATAAAATGTGAATCAGAAAACTGTTTGTTCTATTTCTATGTTCTGTTTCTTTCATTTGGGAAATTCACTGGTTATACATTCCCGGG
>JANRMT010062842.1:34810108-34825864 GCA_026402145.1 Polypterus bichir lapradei
GTTGCAGCCGGACCCTGTACAAGTTCAGGCATGTTCCTATCTATACACAGACTGAATGGTCTGCCTAAGCCTCACCAATAGGCGGCACATGATGTCTGACACCTCCACTTCCTGGGACACTTCTGAAACTGGTGTATAAAAAGCGATGCATTTTCCTCAATTCTAAACACTCTGTGAAGAAAAAATGGAATCTATACCCGATGCCCCAGTGAAGCGTCAGTTCCGTAGATTCTATTGTAAGGATCGTTTGAAAAGGGTTAAAAGATGTTTGGTTCCCGAGTTTCTTCAATCTGGAGCGGCCGACGAGGAACGGGTCAAGTTGTGCGAAACAAGGGTAGAATCAGGCGCGGTCGATAAGGAAAACTGTCCTCCGCCTGTAGTATTCAAGGACTGAATTCTGCAAGCTTAAGCAATGGGCCGGTAACGGTCTAACTGGTCTGAAACATAGTTCGAATCGAGCGATGACGAATTGTAAAACCTCCCTTTATTTACGCCACGCCCCAAACCTCTTACCATAAATACTCAGTCTGTCAACGGATCCAGGCGAAGGATCAGACCATTTCAGAATTCGTTGAAGCTTTTAAAAGCTCTCTGCATATCATCAGCTTCGGACTCTGAAATGACGGAGGTCGGCGTAACATCCTCAGGGGTTCCGCCTAAGACTCCAAAGACTCCAGCTTCAAGACCTGAATCTTACCAGTTCTATAACTCTTTCCGGATGGATAGCATTCAGGACCGCCAAGAATCTGACCCGCGTTATTTTACTATACGGCCTGATTACACACTCTGGTCAAGAGACCTTGAGACAGACACCGGATTCCAGTCTCCTTGGTCGAGTGGGGCCTTACCCGTCACACCCAATGGTGATCAGCCGGACACTGTCGTCTCCAATGGCGATCAGACGGAAACCTCTCACCTAGCTCCAGGGCAGCCTTGGGTGCACAAACAAGTTCCGCAGGAACCGATGTCGATCGGACTTTCTGAGACAAATATGGATTGTCCCGATGGTGTACTGCCTGAAACCTGGAAAAAGGCCTTGCAGCTTGTTAAAGGTCTGATGACATCTCTGTTGGACATTATTGTCTACTATGACCAGAAAAAAGAATGTCAAGGCTGTGGTGTAAATCACCCTGCCCAGGTAAGACATACTTGCCTCTTTGAACCTGAAATCACCTACCGCCAAGGGCGCTTTCAGAAGATTCTGAAGATTTTCCGTAAATATTGGCTGAAACAACTAGCTGTGAAAGTTCTCGGGTATTTTAATATTCTATTGCCGATTCCCAAAATATATGTAGTGATTGAAAAGACTGTGGATGAATTTGAAAGTACCAGCTCTATTTATGATACTGTAATGCAGTCATTTTATGAAATGGATAAATACTCCTACTGTGTAACCTGCCGTGTGGCAAATGAGTTTTGTAAGCGTAATATTAATCATGAGGGTCATATGAATCTGTGGACTAAATATGACCTGGAATTTGATGATATGATAGAGCTGATGGGTCTTTCTGAGCCTGAAACCACAACCGTCTGAAAAAAAAAAGGTTTTCTAATTTTGTAACTGGCGTCAGTATCTGTTTTATCATCGAAGATGGAGCAGGTCTTGGAAAAAACATATTATAACTCTGAGAATCCCGGGTCCTTGGGGGGTAAGGATTCCTTGAAAAGAGCTCTCTCGCAAGCGGGTCACCATATTGGGTCCCAAGAAGTGGCCGATTGGTTATCCGGGCAATACACCTACACGATACATAAACCGGCCAGAATCCATTTTAAAAGGAATAAGGTGTATGTTTCCAATATTGATGGGCAATGGCAGGTCGATCTGGTGGATATGACAAACTTGTCCGAGTATAACAGAGGTTACAAGTATCTACTGACTTGTATAGATATTCTTTCTAAATACGCTTGGGTCAGGGTTCTGAAAAACAAAACGGGCAAAGAAGTAACCAGGGCTTTTCGAGAAATTTTGGAGGAAGGTAGAGTACCCGTTAAACTTCAGACGGATAGCGGTAAAGAGTTTCTCAATCGGGAATTTCAAAGCCTGATCAACAAACACGGAATAAAACATTTCACCACCGCTAGTGAATTAAAGGCTTCGGTGGTAGAGAGGTTCAATCGAACTCTGAAGACCAAAATGTGCCGTTATTTCAGCTCCCGGAATACCCGGGCCTATCTGCAGGGTCTACAGGACTTGGTGAAAGCTTATAATCTCAGCTATCACCGAGGTATAAAAATGGCCCCTGCCGAGGTGAACAGTTCCAATTCTTGGAAAGTCTTTAAAAACTTATACGGTCTAACTAAAACCAAAAGAAATATAAAATATAAATTCAAAGTCGGTGATACGGTCAGAGTGTCAAAATCCCGGAATCCTTTTACCAAGGGTTACGAACAAACATTTTCAGACGAGGTATTTACCGTTTCTGAATTAGTCCCCAGGGAACCGCCCGTCTACTAACTCAAAGACTATGACGGAGAAGACATTATAGGCTCCTTTTACGACGCAGAGTTACAAAAGATTCGAGGTACGGACGTCTTCAGGATTGAAAAGATTTTGGCGAAAAAAAATATACGTAGAAAAAAGCATATTTTGGTGAAATGGCTCGGTTGGCCCGAAAAATTTAACAGTTGGATTCCTGAAAGCTACGCGCAAGACGTTAAATACTGAGAATCAAAAATAGTATTTCATTTACGGGCTGTTCACAATGGAGAGAAAAAGCTTTTACGTTGTACTACCCAGCAATTCTTCCCAGGATGTTTTCCCTAATAATACCATCGCCGAATTTACCGTCAAATTAGCCGCCCCAATCGAACTACAGGGCGCCTGGGAAGTTGGATTGGCGGAAATTCAGTATCCGCACACGTGGAACACCCTAGACAAACCGGATAATGACTTTATGTTGGTGAATCCGCTAATAGCTAAATTTTACAGTATTCCCGCGGGCTATTACTCTAGTATCGAGAAAGTGGCAGACAAGATGAATGAAGTGGTGTTGAAAGATTCGAAATTCTTGGAGTCCCGTTCAGCAGACACTACGAAATTCCGCTATAGCGCTCTAAAGCGTAGATTCTATTTCTCAAACACTGTGAAGGATGAAACTCTGCATGTCAAGGGACAATTAGGTAGGATTCTAGGAGCTCATTCGGACACAACTATTGGTCTGGTGAATTAAGCTCCTTACCCCGCGGATATTAGAGCGGGGTTTTATTCCTTGTACGTCTACAGCGACATTGTGTCTCACCAAAGAGTCGGAGACAGCTACGTCCCTCTCTTGAGATGCGTACATATTGAGGATGAGATGAATAAGATTACCACAATCACCTACGACAAGCCGCACTACGTTCCGGTCAGCAAGAATCAGTTTGATACTTTGACCATTGAAATAAAGACAGATCAGAACAAAGCGGTTCCATTTCAGTTTGGCAAGGTCATAGTCAAGTTACATTTCAGACCCTCCAAGAGGTGTATACACGACTAATACAGAGATGAGATCTTACCTGGACCCTAGCCCTTACGTGCATTATTACGAAGCCCAAGCCGGTAACGGACTCCCCGGGTTCTCTGGATCCCGAGTGATGTACGGCTCTGGGATCGGAGGGATATTTCGAGGACTATTTAGAAGAGCTTTGCCTCTCTTGAAAAGAGGATTCGAAATTGTCAAACCGCACATTAAATCAGCCGCTAAGAATATTGTCAAAGACGTGGTGGCTGGAGCCATGTCAGGAGCGATGACTCGAGGAAACGAAGAAAATCAAGCTGGGGCGGGTCTAATGGTGATGAAGAAAACTAAACGTAAGAGACCTCCTGGGTCACGAGCAGCCCCGATCATCAAAAAGACGCGCCGTTCAGCTTTTGCTTCATTTTCTTCTCTCCGCCACAAGGACAAGTCCCGTGCCCGCAGAAAAAAGAAATCGAAAAACATTTTTTAACTCAAAATGTCTTTCGTTCATCGAATGTCTCAAGAGTGTGTGAAATCCGAGCTGGACTTGTTTACTGTACCCTCTACTCAGACTAGTGTAGAAAAAAGCATCTATGTAGAGGTCCCCCCTCTCTCAGCTCTATCTGAAGTCGCTCCGCTGGAGTTTCTGATTACCGGGAATGGGGAAGACTACTTGGATCTGAATAACACGCTTCTACACATCCGATGCAAAATCGTCAATGCCGACGGAACTAATCCACCCCCCGTGGCCAAGGTAGCCTTTGTTAATTATCCAATAGCCGCTTTATTTTCACAAGTGGATGTTACCCTGGGAGATCGCTTAATATCACAGAGTTCCAGCCTTTACCCGTATAGGGCCCTTTTTGAGGGATTGTTAAATTACAGCAGTGAAACTCTCAAGTACCAATTTGGTACGGGTCTTTTTTACAAAGACTCGGCCAACGAACATGAAAACACAACCTTGGACGGACCGAATGAGGGGTTCAAAAAAAGAAACGGTTATACGGCCCAGGGTAAGACAGTAGAACTCCTCGGATCTATTCATTCCGACCTATTTTTTCAAGAAAAATTAATTCTAAACGGAGTGGACGTCAGAATAAAAATGGTGCGGAGCAAAAATGAATTCTGTCTGATGTCCGGAGATACAGAGCGTTACAAAGTAAACATTTTAGCCGCTTCTCTTTTTGTCAAGAAAGTTAAAGTTTCAGCGGCAGTGAAATTGGGGCACGCGCACGCACTCACAAACGCCAACGCCAAGTACCCTGTGGAAAGAGTGAATATGAAAGTTCTCAGTTTACCGGCCGGGATACGGGTGAGCAATCAGGAGAACCTGTTCCTGGGACAATTACCCAAGTACGTGGTCCTAGGCATGGTGGATAATGACGCCTTTTCTGGGGATTACGCCAGAAACCCCTTCAATTTCAAGCATAACCATGTGGAATTCCTGGCCTTGTATTTGGATGGAGAGCAGATTCCCGCTAAACCATTTCAACCCAATTTTGCTAATGACACCACCGCTCGAGAATATTACAACCTTGTGTTGGCCACCGGAAAGCACTTGAAAGACCTTCCTCTAGCTATCAGTCGTTCTGAATTCTCCAAAGGTTACACCCTGTTTGCCTTTGATTTGACTCCCGATCAAGAATGCGGAGACCATTTCTCATTGATGAAAACTGGGAACATGAGATTTGAAATCCGCTTTCGGCAACCCCTACCCAATACTGTGAATCTAATAGTGTACTCGGTCTTTGACAACATTATTGAAATAAACCAGAGAAGAAATATACTTTATGATTACTAAAAAAGCATGAACACCCTGCAGATCAACAAGCTCATGTCCAGTAATCCGTACACAGAAAATCTGTTTTACGGAGTGTTGGCGTGCGACGAACTGCCTAAAATGATACTTACGGAGCTCCCGACCATGATCATCATCAATACTCACCGTCAAAATCAACCCGGAGAACACTGGCTGGCGATACATCTCAGAGAAGACGGAACTGGAGAATTTTTTGATTCCTATGGAACCCCACCAGACTTTATCTATTTTCCTGAGGAAATATACAGCTTTTTAAACAGAAACTGTAAAGAAATTATTCACCATACCCGACAGCTTCAAAGCTGGTTTTCCATCGTCTGCGGGCAACACTGTATTTTTTTCCTGCATCATAGAGGAAAAGGACGCTCTTATCAAGAGGTCATGAACCTGTATTTTAATGAAGTCACCAAGAATGATGATATGGTTCAAAATTTTGTCAACACCTTGTCTAAGAGCAGTTCTAGAAGCTTTCAGGATCACCCCTGTATGCAAAGTTCTATGCCCTGTAATTATCTTAATAAAGAATAGGCAAACTTTGTAATCAAATATAATATTTTATTAAACAAAAATATAATTACATTTCAATAAGGAATCCATTCATTCTTTTTGCGAGACCTGGTTTTCTTGCCAACAGGTGTATCGGAAGCAGACGTCGCGGCAGCAGAGGCAGCAGAGGCAGAAGCCCCATCTGGGGAGGTTGGTTTGAAACTCTCTAGAAGTTCTCTAGTATCTATGTTTGGTACGGCCGAGGTCGGAATGTTCAAGCCGGCCAGGGCCTTAATAAATTCTTTCCACCCCCTAGGTCTCCGATAGGACGGTATGTTGTGACGGGCGGTTAAGTTCCGCATTAGATCGACCATATTCGTTCCGGGTAACGCTTCTCCACGAAACACAAACTCTCCCAAGCCATTCCAATAGGTTGTATTAGGGTGATGCGACATTTTCTGTAAAATTATTTCAGTATATTTCTTTGATTTATCAGGAACACTTTTCAAAATCTCACCGTACACCCGTTCTTCTGGGCTACTAGGCGCATCTTTGAGCGCCTCTGGCGGTACCTCCTGGCTCTCGACAGGCATCAATAATATCAGAGAACCGGTTTCTTTATCCGCTTTTTTCACAAAGGTAAGGTATCTTTGCAAGACGGTCGTATAAAGTTTTACTTTTGCATCGACGGTCAAGTCATCGCGTTCAAGTATGAGTTTCATTTGTTTATCCAGTTCACTTTCCGTAGCTCTTAGAAGATCGTTGGATAGTGGGGGTTTCTGTTGCCACTGAGCCATTTGTTGTTGAGGCACCAGGTACATCTTGCACGTGTATTCCATATTTATACTCTCGATGCTATTAAACTAGTAATGAAAGGAATGGCAGCGCTTAATAGTGCTCCGAGAAAACCTCCTTTCTGATTTAAAAGGGCTTTTTTCTTTTTAACGGGCTGTTTTTTATCGCTTAGTTTTTTAACGGCGCAACGATGCTTCTTCAGCAACTTGAACTGTCTGGAAGTCAGGGGGACATGGCCTTTTAAAGTATTGAGAGCTATCTCGGCCAGAGCATAAATGAAATCGTCAGGAGCCTTGCTCAGCATAGCTTTTCTTCGGCGATAGGAGACCCTGTGCAGGGTCTTGAGCAGAGGGAGATTTCTTTTTATTCTGCACAACATGCCGTCTCTTTTTCAAATACTCGGAAAATCACACGTCTTTATCTTTTCACGACGTACGCCGCAGGCCAATCGGGAGGGAACAAACCGGTACGTAAACGAAATTCGTCAGGCGTCTGGGCTTTCAGATCCACCAACAGATAACCGTAAGGGTGTCGCGTAGCGTCCTCAAAGGCCTCCAAGAAAAATTTCATCTTACCGGGGTACATTTGACGCGCTAAATTGGTGATTTGCAGCTTATCTCTCGGGTTTTTAAAAAGAGTGATGTAATTGGCATTCAGATTTATTGTTCTACTTTTCTTGCCTTGAAAAAATAAAGTTTGGACCAAGTAAATGATGGACAAATTCCTGTGATGAGTATATTTTGTGAAGGCCCTCTCTATCTCTTGGCTATGGCTCGCTTGTTCCATCAAATCGTCGACGATCACCAAGTTAACTCGATCAGGCGGCAGTAGTTCATCGTCGCTTAAGGAAGCGGGTAACCCCTCCAAAAATTAGATTTTGGGAAATCGGATTAATAGTTCGTCATACAGAGGCTGCCAGCAGCTATAGAACCAGACTATATTGTCAGGGCTACGAGAAAGCATATGTTCTGTGTGTTCCAAAAGCTTTTTCACATAATGCGATTTGCCCGAACAGGAGGGTCCCGAGACTATTTTTGAGAACGGGTGTTGAAGTCTTACATCAAAGCACTCTTTAGTATCCATAGGGTAGAGATGTGAAATCAGGCAAGAGAACCCTTTTGTTGTACACCACTCTGAATCTCTTTCTGAGTGGCTGATTTTGCAACGTCAGGGTCTTTTTGTTCCTATGAATCTGCGTACCATGAACGGTTATTTCTTTTGTGAGATCGTTTTCTACAAAACTATGCACTAGATCCATTAACGAATAAAGGTTTACCTCTTGAACTGTTTGGTGATTGAGAGTAATACCCTTTACTTTCATGCAGACCTTGCCTTTGAACGTTTTGTACGCGTACGTTTTTGGACCCCCAGAAACAAATTCTTCTATGTAGTCATCAGGCTCTAGCTCGCTGGTGAGTTCGCCTAAATAGTCGCCGAGCGGCGGTGTGTACTGTCCAGGCGAGGCTGTGAAAATAATGGAATCTGTATCATGATACAGAATCCTCGGGCCTAAACGATCCAACAAATCGTACAATTCTAGCCGGGCATAGGCCGTGGTGAAAGCGGCGATCACCACATTGACAGGCCCGGGTACAACGTATCGGTCATCCGCATACCTCCACTGCACCTGAGCGATTTCGTCACTGACAAAGACAAAATAGGAGACCCGATACGTGTCTGAGAACAGGTAATGAAAGAATTCTTGGGTGTGTTTAACAAACGTCGTGGTCAGTTGGTTAGGCTTCTGACCGAATTTTCCCCAAAGAGAATTCAGAAATAACTTGGAAATTTGTCTCTTGGCGGGATTGGAGACTATGTTTTCACGCTCCAATAATACGCCTTCTTTTAAGAAATAGTCGTCAACATAGCGCCGCCGGGACGCTTCGTCCACGGCCCAAGATGGCCATCCAGAGGCCTCCTGTTTGCCTTTCCGATGAATTTTGATGTAATCAGAAAATAAATCTGCGGTACTCTGTTCGTAGTGCCATATCTCATGAATTTTTAAAACTTTGTACCCTTTATCTAAGGCCTTGAGTATTTCGACGCTGCACCAGGTTCCTGTTAAAGACCTTTTCCGATCATTGTGACGGCAAAGGCCTGAGGATGTCTGGGTTTCTGCACACGTACGGCACAGAACAAACATCAATTTATTGCAAATTCTTAAAGGGAGGACCGGAAAATACAAATTGCGGGGGGCTAGCATGGTGATTTTAATGAGCCCAAAGTATTGCTTAAGGTCGCCAAACTCTTCAAAAACAAAGGTCGGAT
Source organism: Polypterus bichir lapradei (assembly GCA_026402145.1). Taxonomy (NCBI): domain Eukaryota; kingdom Metazoa; phylum Chordata; class Cladistia; order Polypteriformes; family Polypteridae; genus Polypterus; species Polypterus bichir. The sequence continues at coordinate 34,818,914 of JANRMT010062842.1, forward strand.
GACCGATCGGGTAGGTTTTTGTTTTGTTGACGTAGGGGTACAGACTTGTAAAATCGTAATAATGCATTTGCTCGTCGCCTTGAACCTTATGATATAATTTGATAGCGTTGGTGCGCCCTCCATACAGGGCATCACGGGGGTTGATAGGTTCAGGAAACTCAAAGCGTCTTAAGAAATCCTGAAGCTCCGCGTCCTCTTTTTTCATGCGCTCCCATTCGTGTTCCCAAAGCACTTTCACCGTCAGATTAAAGTTTTCACGCAATTTATTGAGTTTGTCGTTAAATGTTTTAAACAATTCTGCATAAGACGTCCCCGTAAGAGGGTGCTTGGCTTGCGCATCGTAGCACTCTGGACATCCGTGATAAAAGCAGCCAGCAAACTCAAAGGCCGTCGGGACACCCTGAACTTCGGCGTAACCATCTAGATAAAAGGACCCCATCTTGACTTCACCGTGATTCCGCGCATGTCGAATGTTTATTTTTTCCTTGTCGGAAAGAAACATTAGCCACTGAATAGAAGCATTAGAATATGCTTTGTGAGTGCTTTTGTAATGATCAGTCGGAATGATTCCAATTGCATTATCAGGCATGCAGTTTTGTCTGTACATGGACAGACAGAGAGAAGCTAGGGTCATACACTGAAAAGGATCAATATTACCGATCCTGACAACTTCATCTCTAAATTTCATGCACGCAGTTCTCAAAATATCCACGTCGTTTCGACAATAGTATGCCATTTCTTGTCTAAAGTTGAAGGTACCGCTTTTAATCGAGTCGTACCAAGACAAAAACTCCTCTCTTTCCTGGCTCATCATGTGTTGAATGCCATAATATTCAGGATCGGGGTATGGTCCGATGTAATCTTGATTTTCAGCGGTATTAAAGAAATGGGGAAAGTACCCTTTTTGAGCATGGAATCCCAGGGCTTTGGGCATACTGCTCAATTTCATAGGTAAGAAGTTCAACGAGTCGATAAATCTCAAGTTGTAATCTTCTTCTATAAAGCACATTAATTTACAGCCCTGAGATGTTACAAATGGAGTTTGCCCGCTTTCGACGAGATATTTCATGAGGAAATATCCGTCATACCCCTTAGAATTGTGAGCTATGAACGTGTAATCTTTGTATTTCGGACAACGATATCTGTGAAAGAACTTTGCTACGCAGTCCTCGCCGGACCGTCTCCACGATTGACCGTTCCAATGCATGCAGTGAATGTAATTGGGGATGTGAGTACCGTCATCTTGACGGCACTCAAAATCGTAAAAGATGTATTTTTCGTGATTTGGTCTTTGCGGCAAGCTTTGAATAAAACACTGATGATTTTCATCCGACTCTTTCACGACCGCTCTACAAACGCGACAGTGTTTGGGTCGACACTTGTGAGGTTTTGAACCGGCTTTCAAGCTGTATCTCTCATAACAGAGAGCGCAGACTTTAAAGACGTCGCAGATACTTTCAGACCGATGCGTCTTTTCATTCCATTTCGGTGTTTTGTGGAGCTCGAAGCAAGCCCTTGATCGACAGAAACGACAACAGTCGGTACATCGAAAAGCCTCCCCGTCAACCAATCGACAGTTTGTAGATAAACAGACGTCACAGTGTTGTTCGCAACGATGTCGGGACGGTATAGAATATCCCGTGTAACAGAAATCGCAGACGTAGGAAAATCCCAGAAAGCCTTTTAGATTCAAAATACCATAATAATGCTCCTGGTGCAAAAACAGGAACGCCGTCTTTGGTTTTCTGACCCGGGACGTTTCAAATTTTAATAGAGTGCTGGTGTTCGGTTCCCTATACCAGACGATAATTTTAATTCCTAGTAGCCTCTCAAATTTTTCGACATCTGAATACGTTACTTTCTGATCCGTTGATAAACCGACCCCGACGTGCAAACGGCGAGCCTCTTGTTCACACAATTTCTGATTGTTTCTGAACCTATCATTTAATACAGCCAGCAAACCCCTGGCAAAACAACACTGATCATCCCTGTTAAAAGAGATCCATAGGTGCTTCCTTTTCTTTTCAAGGATTACATCGTTGAAAAGGGAACAGGCTTTACGTCTAGCCCCCCCAGATGGAACCCTAACCACCTGAACGATTAGCGTCAGACTGGAATCGGCTAAAATAGTAGCGTGACTCTGGAGAAGTAATTCAATTTGATTAAAAAAGTCTTCAACAGAAAGCATGCCCGCGGGGGTTAGGGAAAAAACACTGGGGTTGAGAGATTCGGCACGTAATTCTAACTGAACTAGATCCATAGGATTCAAAGTGCTCGTAAAACTGTCTAATATTTGCTGAAGGGTCTCGTGTATATGATTAAAAACTTCGGCGAATGAATCAAGTGTGTAGGCCTCAAAAAAATTGAACCGGTGTCTAATCTCGATATTGTTAAATTTTGGACGTTCCGTTCTAGACAAATTATTAAATCGAGAGGTAGAGGATTGTGGGGAACTTACTGACGGCTCTGGAGACGACGGATTCACCATATGCGAGGTATAGGGGTGTGGGGAACTTACTGACGGCTCTGGAGACGATGGATTCACCGTATGCGTGGGAGTTGGCTGTGGAGAGTTGGTATCGAGACTCAAGTTTACCCCGGACGAATTAGTCACTCCTGATCCTGTCTGAGGATGTGGGGTGGAAGTATCAGGCTCTTTTAAGTTATCAACAGATGAGTGTTGAAGCCTGATCTTACTAGGTCCCGAGTTCACTGAGGTAGAAGGTTGTGGGGATTTCACATTCGTGTTTAGGGCAATTGGTTGTTGTGAATGGTCTGAAGACGTTCTGTTCTGAGAAGAGATATTCTTCAAAAGCTCCAACAGAGCGTTAACTACGGCTATTTCATCAGAATTTAGAACCTGGAGCGAAGTATCAATGAGATCAAAATTGTCGATCGGATGTGTCACTGGGGTTAGTGATTGAACAATTTCAGGTGATCGCGGAGGGGTAGGTATTTTAGGGGGTTTTATAGAATATTCAAGGTTATCAGACATCTCTTTTAATAGTCTCAGGTTTTCACTGGACGGCCTTTTCCTACCTTTGCGCCCTACAGGATGTTCACGGAAGCTGTCTGTACCACTGTCGCTGCTGCTGCTGTCACTGCTGTCACCGCTGTTGCGGTCGTTGCCGCTTCTGCTAGACCCGTTTTCAGGCATGACCTAAATTTAAGCAAAGGTTACAGTTATAAGCACAGAAAATTTAAACAAAGGTTACAGTTATAAGCACAGAAAATAAAAATTTGCATTCAATGTTATTTTTAATGAAAAAAAAAGTAATATAAAACCTATCCTTTAATTTCTGGGTAGAACCTTGGAAAAAGTATACAGATGCAACAAATGTAAACTCATGTCTGGTACGGAATTGTACCCAGGAGACTCTAATTCTATAAATTGTTCCAGTGCCCAGCGAAGAACGTTGCCCAACTGCACCAGTCTTTCGCGGTGTCTCCGGTCGTGGTCAGGCCGATGGGAATATCGGGATGAATAACGATTTCTTCGCCGAGATCCTCGCTCGGAGTGAAGCGATGTTGGTAAAGTGTCCCACCTGGGGGTTGAACGCCGGCTAGAATTAGAAGACGCCGACGATTGCGCTGGAGAAGGCCCACGGCGTCTCTGAGAGAATGTCAGAGATTGCCCCCGGCTTCTCGGAGCAGGTGTTGGAGATTGCCCCCGGCTGTTCTGAGATGGTGCTGGAGAATGCCCGCTGCTTATCTGAGTTGGTGCTGGAGAATGCCCGCTGCTTCTATGAGAACTGGCCGGAGATTGTCCCTGAATGCTGATCACCGATGGGTTCTGCCAGCTTTCGTATAGTGCTAGATTGTCTGAGCCTTGCAGCAATTGCGTTAAAACACCCGGGAGAGTTGAATCTGAAAATAAAATTATAGCCTTCTCAGTTAAAGGAGTCTTTTCACAAAATGTGGAGCTAAGTGCATTCCCCAAAGTTTCATCCATAAATTGAAAAGGACACTTACCGTGACTGTACAAATCAGGGTAATCCCTTTGAGAAACTGTTTCGTTTTGTACAGAATTTTCGTCTACAAAACAAAATACATCCCTATTTAAAATAACATTTCCCAATTCCAGCTCTTGCAGCGACTGAAACCAAATACACGAGCTCCAATCCAGTCACCCACACATATACACAAGCTGATCTACACGTGCTTACACACACCCACACACACACACACACACGTGTGCACACACACACACAGACACAGCTCAACAGGTTAATTAACACAGAACGTTTTAATACGCATCATCCCTATTCAATCTGATAGGCTACTTGTAACTACCCGAAGCACTTTAACAAACTGCATGAACAACCCCTAAACTAAGTTGAATATAAAATCATTTTCAAAATAATCGGGTCTCAAGGTATTGAAATATAATCTCATAAATACAGAAACACATTATAATATTCATTTACTCGATGATTCAACAATACTTTTGATACTTCTAAAATCACCAGGACTTTTGGGGACCCTAGTATGTATTACATTTCATTTAGCAAAACTCATGTGCGTCCGAACGCTAGTAATCACATGCACGAATGCGCGCACACAAGAGCGCGCGTTCACACAAAGAAACGTTGTAAACATTTTAACATTTTAATAAAAATTCTCACCTGGTTCATCAAAATCGATTGGCGATTCTACTTGTATATATAACTCTAAAGAAAAGAAAATAAAGGACTCAACCGCACGTTTTGAAATAACTTTATTGTATTCCTGGACATTTTCCATTACAATCCAGTAATTATACTCAAATATTCACTCACGCATGTCGTTCATGCGGTTAGTTAAGACACGTTTATAGACTCATCATCCCATTTCATGAAAGGGTCAGACCGGAGGAAACATGTTATAAGCAGTTTTATATTGACAAACACGTAAGCGCTTATACATGCACGCGCGCTCCCGCCGCTACACGAAGGCACAGCCTAAATGCTAATAAGCATGCCATGCGCGTATTAAACAAGATATATTAAAAAAGGTTTTTACCATTTTGCGAATCGACAGGTATGAACAGCTCTAAGGAAAAAATATAAGAATTCAAACCTCAGTTTTTAAAACATGTTCATTTAACGCTTATAAGAATCATGAATAGCCTTACCTGCGGGGTCGTTGATGATGGCTGCTGCAGATTGGTCTGTATGAAGAATAATTAGATTTCATTTAGATGTAGTCATTAAAATTATAATACATTATTCTAATAAATTCGTGCTGACAAACCGTATTGGGAGAAATTCATCTTTCTTGTTCTGAACGAAGCGTAGAGAAATGGGTTTGGGGTACGGCCGCGGCTTATTTTTATACCCAAAAAAGCTGTATTTTTTTGGAATGTGACCCCTGTGATCTGTAATATCAGATGTTTTCACCATCATTTTGCCGGACATCCGTGTAATGGCCGTTGTCCGGTGTTTAAAAACAACAACTTTCGATGGACGATGAAAAGTCCAGAATTTGTTTAATATATTCCGTTGTAACCCGTAGATTTTTTAAACAGATGCACGCATCTCCGTAAGACCTTTTCCACCTTTCCCAAATTTTGCTCCGGCCACGAGGTTAAGGGTCATAAATGGATTGAGCGGCCCTAACAGTTGAATTTCACCGATTCCCCAGAGCCCACCTCCCAAATCCGGCCGCCTGGAGCTTTGGAAAAAGCGGTTTTTGACAAAGAGTAATTTAAAGTTCCTTTCTCTAGCCCGAGATATCCGATCTGATTAAGGCATTCAAACTTTTAGAAAAAACTAAACGCCTTTCTTCATGAGGGGATGATTAACAGGGGTAGAACAAGGGATGGTTTTAGATCGATTTTAATACAAATTACAAATATATTAATTCATATAGCATTTAGACGTCTCAAACGTGATTTAAAAGGGTTCTGCTGCATCTTATTTAACTGTGTGCAGGTATGAGGGGCTTATATCGAAATAGTTATCTCGTGTTTTACACGTTATCATGAAAGCCTTTAACTTTTTAATATCCATGCGTCTTGGGAATGGAAGAAGTATTACGCTCAGCTGCTAAAAAAGCATGCGAGCACCTGGACTGAATCAGCGCTGAGCGGGCAGGGGAGGTGTGTTTTTGGCATCTGTGTTAAGGCAATCGCTCACGCTTCACGGCTTCAGTAGGGTCTGAATCAATCCTCGTCAGCGCTGCAGGGGCATACAGGTTGCCGCTTACAGCTACGTGTCTGTTCGGGGACGCGGAGAACTTTGGCACTGGCCAGCTCGCGGGCGCGCGCAGGGGCTGCTAAAAGCGAGGCTGCGCAGAGCCGGACGTACGCTCAGCTACTAAAAAAGCATGCGAGCATCTGGACTGAATCAGCCCTGAGCGGGCAGGGGATGTGTGGTTTTGGCATCTGTGTTAAGTCAATCGCTCACGCTTCACGGCTTCAGTAGGGTCTGAATCAATCCTCGTCAGCGCTGCAGGGACATACAGGTTGCCGCTTACAGCTGCGTGTCTGTTCGGGGCCGCGGAGAGCTTTGGCACTGGCCAGCTCGCGGGCGCGCGCAGGGGGATGTCTGCTCTGAGAGTCTCTGTGTAGACAGAGAGATCCCGACAGCTTGTATTTCAGTGTACTTTGAACTACACGCACAGGCCTGCGGGGCTGCTAAAAGCTGGACTGGACTGCTTGTCTTTCTGTGAGATTAAAAAGGCTGGCCCTGTAAGTGGGCTTAGATAAAATACAAGGGGTTTACAAATGATAAAGTTTAGATATTTTTAAAATAATTGTTACATAGGTACCTGGATTCTTACCTAAAGCACTATTGACAGGAACGGCGAAAAGTTAGACCGGTCCGACCGGAGCATGTGTGTGTGTGTGTGTATGTCCTCGGAAGAAGGGTGTCAGACATCATGTGCCGCCTATTGGTGAGGCTTAGGCAGACCATTCAGTCTCTGTATAGATAGGAACATGCCTGAACTTGTACAGGGTCCGGCTGCAAC
>JANRMT010062842.1:34825964-34837142 GCA_026402145.1 Polypterus bichir lapradei
GATGGTTGGTGGGGGCGGGACTTCCGGTCTTCGATTAAAAAGGGGCGGGGTTTAATCTCATCAATCAAATTGGATTACATTTTGTCAGAACATGCCTGACATATTACTACTGACGTTATATGCAATTCGTTGAATTAATTCCTGACAAGTATGAAAAACATTTGCATAAATTTTTTTTTTTTTTTTTTTTGATAAGTGAATTCTCTATAAAATGCATTTATCCAAAGTTGTTCAATGTTTCAAAACTTATGTAGCTGCTGGAAATGTTCAAGTATTGAGTATGATGCATACATCCAAAAAAGTTCCACAGTTTAATTAACTTCATTTTAAAGGTTTGAGTGAAATTCAAAGCACAAATAGTTCACCCCAAGGTGTATCTCTCCACTAAGTGAAGGTTCAGTGCACTTCAGAAAGATATAAATGCAAACTTTTCATATTACTAAATACATAGTTACTACAGATAAGACATAGATTTGTTTAAACAGATGGAAACAAAATTATTTAAATGATTACCATAAATGGAACCCCTAGCATACCTGGTTATTTATATTAGACAAAGTCAGAGCCAAGGTCTGACACAGAGTACTGAAGTCCCCAGCTAAGTGGCTGCCCAGCTCCCACAAGTCTGATGAAAGAATTTTTCATCATTTGATTCCAATGCCCCCAGCATCTCAGATATCTTTCCATGGATAAGAAAATAGCATTGATGTAGAATAGTGCAATGGTACTAATTGCCACATCAGGATACTGGGAAGAGAAACAAAGCAGAGGAGGGTTAGTAACTGTTCTTAATTAATTTATTACTTAATTTTTCATACAAACGACTAACAGAGATGCAATAGACACAGCTAATCAGCAGCTCTAATCATGTTATGCTAGACTAAAGTAGTGAGTCTACAGTCTGGATTTAATGTGGAGACTGAAGTGACATCTTTTATATAAGCATTTTGAGCATGACAAAGGCACTATATGAATAAAATGTATTATTATTTTTATTTTTAAGCAAGCTGATTGTTCCATACTTTTGTGGCCCTGTAACTAAAATCTCCCACTGTTATTTTATTAATCATTAGAATTGCTAGTAGGTTGGCATCTTGAGATCTCATTGTGTGGTCTGGTTTGTAAGTAAAGGTAAATTCAGATAAATAAACAGGGCCATTTAAGGTTTTATATGTAAGAAAGATGGTTTTGAAATAAGCTCCAAGCTTAACTAATATCCAGTGTAAAAACATAACTGAAGTTACACATATGTTCTTGTATGTTTTAGTTCCTGAAATGATTTTTGCAGCAAAATGTATAACTAACCGAAACTTTCATACAAAATGATCTGAACAGCCTGTAACACATTACAGTAGTCAATCCTACAATAAATTAATATGTGAATTAATTTCTTAGTATCCTCCACTTTCTTAGTTTTTCAGTATTTTTAAGAGAAAAAGACTGGTTTTAGACAGTTTTGCCATGTATTTTCAAACACATACTGGTGTCAAGATAATGTCTTAGTTGTGTATTGATTCAGCAAAATTAATGGTTAGTCCAACTGACTTAAATAGAGACAGAATATTGTTATGGTCTGCATCATTTCCCTCAATGCCTTAATTTTAATTTGTAAAATGGAAAAATCATGTTTTGGACAGTTTTGTAATGTGCACTTTTATTGACATGCTACTGTCAAAGCCTAGATTGTGGGCTGATTCAGTAAACCTTTTGGTGATTCCAACTGAGATAAATAATGACAAAATATTCATGTAATTAGCATCATTCCCTACAATACTTAACATTCCTGTCTTAGCTGTCTTCAAAGACAAGCAATTCTCATCCAGCCACTCCTTTAACTCACTAACACTTCTAATTAAGGACAAAATCAGAGAAATGCCAGAAGGGTATAACTTGGTGTCATCTGTGTACAAGTGAAAATTAATGTTATGTTTTCTAATGATAGATTACAGTGGAAGCATATAAAGTGGAAACAGTAATGGTCCCAGTACTAAGCCCTGCATGTCACCATATCTCACTTCTGTGTATAATGACCGCAAAGTGAATCATAGAGCATATGAGAACATGAGGGCAACCATTAAGAAGGATATCAGTGAGGCTAAAAGACAGTTGGAGAGGAATATAGCAGATAAAGCAAAAGAACACCCTAAGAGATTCTTTCAGTATTTTAGTAGTAAAAGAATAGTCAAGGAGGAGGTCAAGTGCATCAGAAATAGTAAAGGGGAATTAAAAGACACAGACAGTGAAATAGCAGATGCCCTAAACTTGCATTTTTCTGAGGTGTTTACAAGTGAGCAAGTGGATAACCTCCCAGCGGTAAACACGACTACTAAGGAGGTACAGAGGGATTTGGAAATTGTAGAGGGGGAAGTGCTGCTCAGATTAAATAAGCTGAAATCAAACAAATCACCAGGACCATATAATATTTAACCTTCGTGTTCTTAAGGAGGCTAGTGAGTACATATATAAACCCTTGACACATATTTTTAGGAAGTCACTGCACACTGGAGAGATTCCGAAGGACTGGAAAATGGCAAATATCATCCCATCATATAAAAAGGGTGACAGGGCAGATCCAAGCAACTATAGGCCAGTAAGCTTAACATGCATCACAGGAAAATTAATGGAAGAAATAATTAAGGATAAAATTGAGCAACACATGGCAAGGACAGGAGTTATTCTGAACAGTCAGCATGGGTTCAGAAGAGGAAGGTCATGTTTTACTAACCTGCTGGAATTCTATGAGGAGGCAACAAAAGGATACGATCAAAGTGGAGCTTATGATATTATTTATCTGGACTTTCAGAAAGCATTTGATAAGGTGCGACATGAGAGGTTGGGCATCAAATTAAAAGAAGTGGGAGTTCAGGGTGATGTTTTTAGATGGGTGCAGAATTATCTCAGACACAGGAAGCAAAGGGTAATGGTGTGACGAACCTCATCAGAACTGGCAAATGTTAAGAGTGGTGTTCCACAGGGGTCAGTGTCTAGGGCCGCTGCTATTTTTAATATATATATATAAATGATTTAGATAGGAATATAAGTAACAAGCTGGTTAAGTTTGCAGATGATACCAAGATAGGTGGATTAGCAGATAATTTGAAATCCGTTACATCATTACAGAAGGACTTGGATAGCATACAGGCTTGGGCAGATTTGTGGCAGATGAAATTTAATGTCAGTAAATATAAAGTATTACACGTAAGAAGTAAAAATGTTAGATTTGAATACACAATGGGCGGTTGGAAAATCGAGAGTACACCTTATGAGAAGGATTTAGGAGTCATAGTGGATTCTAAGCTATCGACTTCCCGACAGTGTTCAGAAGCCATTAAGAAGGCTAACAGAATGTTAGGATATATAGCACGATGTGTGGAGTACTAGTCCAAGGATGTTATGCTCAACCTTTATAATGCATTGGTGAGGCCTCATCTTGTGTACTGTGTGCAGTTTTGGTCTCCAGGCTACAAAAAGGACATAGCAGCGCTAAAAAAGGTCCAGAGAAGAGCGACTAGGCTGATTCCAGGGCTACAGGAGTTTAATTATGAGGAAAGATTAAAAGAACTGAGCCTATACAGTTTAAGCAAAAGAAGATTAAGAGGTGATATGATTGAAGTGTTTAAAATTATGAAGGGAATTAGTACAGTGGATCGAGACTGTTATTTTAAAATGAGTTCATCAAGAATATGGGGACACAGTTGGAAACTTGTTAAGGGTAAATTATGCACAAACATTAGGAAGTTTTTCTTCACACAAAGAACGATATATACTTGGAATAAGCTGCCAAGTAGTGTGGTAGACAGTAAGACGTTAGGGACTCGACTCAATGTTTTTTTGGAAGAAATAAGTGGATAGGATAGGCGAGCTTTGTTGGGCTGAGTGGCCTGTTCTCATCTAGAGTGTTCTAATGTTCTAATGATGGAGTGCTGTCAGCAAATTTCTGTATGTACGGGAACGATTTAATAAATCAAAACTAAATATGGTAATCACATTGCCTGTAAGCCCAATGTCAGTTTCCAGCTTGTGTAGTAAAACATAATTGTCAGTAATATGAAATGCTGGGTTTAAATATAATAAGATAATTACAGTGGAATTTCCTTCATCATAGGATATCAGAATGTTATTTAAAACACGTTAGTGCAGTTTCTGTACTATGACAAGGCAGAAGCCAGACTGGAATTTCTCAAATAAATTGTGATGTGTAAAGTGAGACTGAAGCTGATTGATGACTACTTTTTCAAGTATTTTAGATAGAAAGGGTAAATTTGATGTGGGAAATTAAGTATATGTGTGTCCAGGTCTGACTTTTTAAGTAATGGTTTGATAATTGCTACCTTCTTGTGCATCAGGTACTGCACTGTAGTATTATGAGCTATTCATAATGCTAGGAATATGTGCTGCAATGACCTCCATTGCGCTTTTCACTAGCTTTGTTGCCACTGAATCTAGGGAACAAGTAGTAGGTTTCATTTTAGAAATTAAAGTTAAGACAGTTTGGATAACAACGCCACTAAATAAGTAAATGGAATGGTCAGTGGTGTCAAACACTGCACTTAAGTCCAACAACATAATTACAGTGGATTTTCCTTCATCAGAGAATTTCAGAATGTTGTTAATAATAGGTGTTAGTGCTGATTCTGTAGTATGACCAGTGAGGATGCCAGACTGGAAATTTTCAAAAAAACTGTGATGTGTAAGATCAGACTGAATCTGATTGGCAAATACTTTTTCAAGTATTTTAGAGAGAAATTTTACATTTGAAATGGGTCTATAATTATTAAGTAAATGTAGGTGCAGGCCTGAATTTTTAAGTTATGATTTGATAACTAACACTCTTAGTGCATCAGGTACTGTGCCATGCAACAATAACCTATTAATAATGCTAAGAATAGGTGCTGCAAGAACATCCATTGTACTTTTTACTACTTGTGTTGGCAGTGGATCTAAGGAACAAGTATTTAGTTTCATTTTAGAAATTAAAATTAAGACATTCTGTTCTCTTACAGGATTAAAATTTCTAAAGTGTTGAATGCAATGCAAAACAGTGTTTGCCAAGCTAGTATTAGGTTTGCACTGTGATGCTGAGATCTGGGATTTTTACAATTTTCTCATTTTAGAAGTTCATAAAGTCTGTACTGCTAATGTATGTCGGTATTTTACACTGAAACGTTAGAGAACTTTTTGCGGCCCCAACTTGAAGAAATGGATGTGGTGGATGCTTAGTTTCACCAGGATGGAGAAACAGCTCATACGGAGCAGAGATCCATGCAAGTTTTGCGAGAAATGTTTCCAGGGAAGCTGACCTCCCTATGCGGAGATGTTGGGTGGCCTTCACGTTCACCTGGGGCCTCATGCATAACGCTGTGCATAGAATTCGCACTATAACATGACGTAAGAAAAATCCAGATGCAGGAATCTGTGCGTACTCCAGCTTCCGCGTTCTTCCGCTACATAAATCCCGGTCAGCCTGAAAAGTAACGCTCGTGCAAGCGCCTTCTGTCCCGCCCCCAACTCCTCCCAGAATTATGCCTCTATGAATATGCAAATCAATATAAATCGCCCTTAAGCTCAGCCTTCTGTGAAAAGACAATGGGAAAAGCACAGGGGAAAATATAAGAATTTCAGCGAATACCAAGTGGAGGCAAAGGAAAAACATACTATTTGTTGATTTAAACCATGGTATAATCAACAAAAGGAAGTTGATCGAGTGACATAGCGTGTTGGAGAAACTTGAAAGCTCAAGTTCACAAAGTCGCACAGTGCCGGAAATAAAAAAAGAAGTCAGATTTCAAAGTCGCCATGAAAAGGGGAGTCTTAGCCCACCTTCTGAGTGTCATATAAAAGCTTATTAGGGTACAGAGAAAAAAAAGGCACACAGTGGGGAAAGAGCAAAAAATGTCAACTTCAATCTCGAAATTTCCACTTTAATCTTGAAATTTCCACTTTAATCATGTAGTTTATATTGTCATTAAAGTAGAACATCATAAACTTCATCTTAAAATCATTTAATTAGTTTCTCAAATCACATCGTAATTAAAGTAGCACGTTAAATGCTTTGTTTTGTATGTGATCTTCTATGTGCTCTATGTGTGTGAATCACTAGTGCTTCTTAAACCGGCTCTCTTCCTCCGACTGGACACAGAATCCATTACATTCATGATATTACAGCTATCTGAATAACTAAAATACTGAGATGTATACGTGATACCATTTTCATGATGATAAGAGTTAAAGCACGTTATTAAACATGGGTTTCACAGCGCAGCGATTGTGCACGACCATCGATGAAATTATTTATTGCAGCAGTACTCATGAGCGGCTCTAGGTGGCCCTGGGCAGAGAAAGAATCGGTGGTCCCTTTGCCCGCCAATGTCAATATGGCATCTTATGCATGGTGGATGGCCACGTCCATTGCGGACAGTGCATAGCCACCTCGTGCTCATGACACAAGCATTTAACTTTTGTCGAAATTTGCCACTGCGTTTTTAGCTGTGTCGTTATTTTCTCTTTCTGTTTTATATTCAATATATATTGGCGTGGCCGCCCCTGCAGTCCTTGCTTTTCTTTCTCCAAGCAACAGATTGCCACACAATCAGCTATGAAAATAGACGTTAAGCCATCTGTAAGCTTAGAGTGCCGATTCTTCAAAACGTTTAAGGAACATTGAAATATCTTTGTAGTACATCCATCCATCCAACCCGCTGAATCCAAACACAGGGTCACGGGGGTCTGCTGGAGCCAATCCCAGCCAACACAGGGCAGGAACCAACCCACCGCAGGACACACACAAACTAGGGCCAATTTAGAGTCGCCAATGCACCAAACCTGCATATGTCTTTGGGAGGAAACCCACACAGACACAGGGAGAACATGTAAACTCCATGCAGGGAGGACCCGGGAGGTGAACCCAGGTCTCCTAACTGCGAGGCAGCAGCACTACCACTGCGCCACCATGCTGCCCCTTTGTAGTACATGTTTAATTATTCTATCCTTCACGCCAGTCCCAATGAAGAATATGGATTATTTAAATGAAGTTAAAGTTTTATCTGTATAATATAATAAACATATTTTGCTGCATTTCATCTTAAAAATGATATCGTCATCATATGTAAATACGCACTTTATAAAGTGGCTCAGGTTGTGCAATATTATAACTGCAGTGCAAGTTTACAGTGAGGTAGTTCTACTTATAAGTACAGATAGTTCTACAAGGAGCAATTGAGTGTGTTTATAGTTCTTGGGATGAAACTGTTTCTGAACCGCGAGGTCCATACAGGAAAGGCTTTGAAACGTTTTGTAGTGGCTGAGACAGCGTGTGCTTGGTTATTGTATTGTATACCAATAATTTTCTTTCCGATCAGCTGCTGCTGCGATTCACACTCAGATACAGTGATATAAATACTCCGAGTGGTGCAGTGAGAGTAATATGGAAAAAGATGATTCGCTGTGGCAACTCCTAACGGGAGCAGCTGAAAGAAGAAGAAGAAGAAGAAAAAGAAGGTGCAATGAGAGTAACAACGCTAAAGCAGTTATGGTATTTGGAATACTATGGCTATTCCCTGGACCATTATATTGTTACAGGTTAATTACAATCCGATGCATTACACTAATAAACAATATGCGATTAATTTCAGTGTATTTATAAAGCCGCGTCAGGAAAGGAAAGGATAACCGCACAGGAACAGTAGCACTGCTTTGACACTGGGTGCCGCCAGTCTGCAAAACCGAGCGGAGAATTTGCGTACGACAAGGTATGAGGTACCGTGGAAATGTGCGTGGCTTTACGCCAAGTGTAGGTTTTATACATCGCGATTTGAACATGGAAAAGTTCTTACACAACATTTCTGTGCGTACGCACCATTTTTACATGAGGCCCCTGGTCTTGCTCTGTGCAATTTCTTCTTGTGGGGCTATCTCAAGTCAAAGGTACACACACACACCAACCTTAAAGCCCTCAAGGACGCTTTTAGCTATGAAGTCGCTGCTGTCCCTCTTGAAATAGATGAACGAGTCATGCGAGCGTTCAGAAATCATCTCAAAGAGTGTATCTCTAATGATGGCCATCACCTTGAAGACATCATTTTTAAAACACAGTGAAAAAAATTTATTTTGTATACCCTTTCTTGTGTCATAATGAAATTTATTTTATCCTGTAGCATTTCTGTAGAATAAACGTTTGAAATGTGGTACTGCTTTTTGGCTCACCCTGTATAATCATTTATCCATACCTATCCAGGCCAAAGGGAAGCCATTGGAGCAGTACAATTATCGTCCATTTCTTCAGTGGGGTATGCTATTACTGCATGTCCAGTTTGGCAGAGTGTAGGCAGTATTCTTTTTGCAGATGGCTTATTGCTTGTAGAAGGTCCCTCACCATTATAAATACCCTCACATTTTGTATATTCAGTGAGCTTTTTATGAATCTTGCCAGGTATGAGTAACTACCACCTGAGCTATGTTATATAAGGACTGTGCTCTTCCATGATCCAAATAGCATCATTTGTGTTCACTCATAGACTCTGCCTGAAAGTGATGAGTCAGGCCTTCTTTAATCAACCAAAAATCCCTGCTTCAAAGAACTGTCCTTACATCAACTATATTAGTCTCAAAATTCACAATTAACAAATAGTTATTTTTCTATTATGAATTACATTGTAGCCCACAATTTAGCCTGCATTAATCTTAATTATATTTTAAGTAATCAATAAAACTAGACAATAGTCAGTCCAAATTGATCATGCTAATATTTCTGTCCATTTCAGCTAAAGGTTAAGAAGGTTAGTTAAATTTATTTTCTAATATATTAATTATAGATTCTATGGTAGTGTGCAGTTTAAAACATCTAAATAAATAACCCTATCATGCTATTCTGAATAATACATAAATATGGTACATATTTAAATGTTTTTTTCCAGTCTGTCCAGGTTTATGTTATCATCTTTCTTTATCGGGAATGGAGTAATAATGGATGTTACAGTGTTCTATTTTCTCTTTGTTTAAGAAAATACATTTATTTAGAATACAAGTATGAGTCTCACATCTCTACCAGAAGAAAAAATCATGCAAAGCAAAAGCACAGTTTGTAACACATTATATTTTATAAGAATTAATTACATAACATGGTCAGTTAACTTTTTATAAGTAATGAGTAATGTAACTAAGTTAATTCGAAAATTAACATTTCTCAACACTGGTCCCTTGCGAATATACAGTGATGTGAAAAACTATTTGCTTCCCTTCCTGATTTCTTATTCTTTTGCATGTTTGTCACACAAAATGTTTCTGATCATCAAACACATGTAACCATTAGTCAAATATAACACAAGTAAACACAAAATGCAGTTTTTCAATGATGGTTTTTATTATTTAAGGAGAAAAAAAATCCAAACCTACATGGCCCTGTGTGAAAAAGTAATTGCCCCCTTGTTAAAAAATAACCTAACTGTGGTGTATCACACCTGAGTTCAATTTCCGTAGCCACCCCAGGCCTGATTACTGCCACACCTGTTTCAATCAAGAAATCACTTAAATAGGAGCTGCCTGACACAGAGCAGTAGACCAAAAGCACCTCAAAAGCTAGACATCATGCCAAGATCCAAAGAAATTCAGGAACAAATGAGAACAGAAGTAATTGAGATCTATCAGTCTGGCAAAGGTTATAAAGCCATTTCTAAAGCTTTGGGACTCCAGCGAACCACAGTGAGAGCCATTATCCACAAATGGCAAAAACATGGAACAGTGGTGAACCTTCCCAGGAGTGGCCGGCCGACCAAAATTACACCAAGACCGCAGCGATGACTCATCCGAGAGGTCACAAAAGACCCCAGGACAACGTCTAAAGAACTGCAGGCCTCACTTGCCTCAATTAAGGTCAGTATTCACGACTCCACCATAAGAAAGAGACTGGGCAAAAACGGCCTGCATGGCAGATTTCCAAGACACAAACCACTGTTAAGCAAAAAGAACATTAGGGCTCGTCTCAATTTTGCTAAGAAACATCTCAATGATTGCCAAGACTTTTGGGAAAATACCTTGTGGACTGATAAGACAAAAGTTGAACTTTTTGGAAGGCAAATGTCCCGTTACATCTGGCGTAAAAGGAACATGGCATTTCAGAAAAAGAACATCATACCAACAGTAAAATATGGTGGTGGTAGTGTGATGGTCTGGGGTTGTTTTGCTGCTTCAGGACCTGGAAGGCTTGCTGTGATAGATGGAACCATGAATTCTACTGTCTACCAAAAAATCCTGAAGGAGAATGTCCGGCCATCTGTTCGTCAAGTCAAGCTGAAGCGATCTTGGGTGCTGCAACAGGACAATGACCCAAAACACACCAGCAAATCCACCTCTGAATGGCTGAAGAAAAACAAAATGAAGACTTTGGAGTGGCCTAGTCAAAGTCCTGACCTGAATCCAATTGAGATGCTATGGCATGACCTTAAAAAGGCGGTTCATGCTAGAAAACCCACAAATAAAGCTGAATTACAACAATTCTGCAAAGATGAGTGGGCCAAAATTCCTCCAGAGCGCTGTAAAAGACTCATTGCAAGTTATCGCAAACGCTTGATTGCAGTTATTGCTGCTAAGGGTGGCCCAACCAGTTATTAGGTTCAGGGGGCAATTACTTTTTCACACAGGGCCATGTAGGTTTGGATTTTTTTTTCTCCCTAAATAATAAAAACCATCATTTAAAAACTGCATTTTGTGTTTACTTGTGTTATATTTGACTAATGGTTAAATGTGTTTGATGATCAGAAACATTTTGTGTGACAAACATGCAAAAGAATAAGAAATCAGGAAGGGGGCAAATAGTTTTTCACACCACTGTAATTACTCTCCAAATCCAGCACCATGCGCCCCATGCCAGTTTACTCAAGAGTATCTTCCCTTCACTACTTAGAATATAATTCAACACTTTTTGATTTTCTTCTTTTCTAAAATTCAGCTATTATTAATCTAATTAAGTGATGGGATGTTGGTGAAACTGTTAATGCCATGTACAACCCTAACTCTTGCTCTAATATATATATCTGTAGACTTTCCCAAGATGCCTGAAAGCCTCTTCTGATAAGCAGGGAAAGTTGGCCACTGTAAATTTATTTAAGCATCTGTTTGCTCAGTCAACGAAAAGAGACTTTCTTTCTTTCTTTCTTTCTTTCTTTCTTTCTTTCTTTCTTTCTT
>JANRMT010062842.1:34864598-34887455 GCA_026402145.1 Polypterus bichir lapradei
ATGTCTGGACTTGCCCTACCGAGATGGTTCAGGGCTGGTGGCCAAGCAGGGGGGCGGGGGGTTCAAGGGGTGGGGGCATCCATCAAATCACCCCTTGACAGTTTCCTGGGGAAAACAGATGGCCGGGCTAAAGGTCATCAAACAGATGGGTGGGGGTGGTGGGGGGTTCAAGGAGGGTGCGGGCATCCATCAAATTGCCCTTGACAGTTTCCTGGGAAAACAGATAGCCGGGCTAAAGGTCATCTAAGGTCAACAAACAACAGATGGTTGGTGGGGGCAGGACTTCCGGTCATCAATTAAAAAGGGGCGGGGTTTAATCTCATCAATTAAATTTTGACAGAACCCACCTGACATATTACTACTATCTACCATAGTTACCCTTTTGTTATTTTGAAGGACTGAAATAGTATAATGTGACAAAGGTTTTATTACTATCAAAGATAACACCCAAATTAAAACTGATTCTTAGTGGATTACAGGTCCCTATGTGTTCATCCTCATGTTCCAATAGTAATTGTTTCCAATAGTTTAGAAAAGTATTTTTTTTATTTACATTACATACTATAAATGGTAGTTGATTATACTTTACAAATTAGTTGCTCAAAAGGTGATTGATCAGAAGTCAAGACTGACAATATCAGTTCCTATACTGCTACAAATATTTTGACATAAACTATATTTGAATTTAAAAAATCTGCAGTTTCCATTAGAAGGCTGCATAAAGCCAGAGCCTAAGGC
Organism: Polypterus bichir lapradei; assembly: GCA_026402145.1. Classification (NCBI taxonomy): domain Eukaryota; kingdom Metazoa; phylum Chordata; class Cladistia; order Polypteriformes; family Polypteridae; genus Polypterus; species Polypterus bichir. Next base: position 34,865,337 of record JANRMT010062842.1, read on the forward strand.
AGTTTTACTACTACTGACTTATAGCTCTAAGAACCTGGGTATGATTTCCAGTACAGTCATAGACTGAATCATTTACACATTGTCTGTTTATGATGTCTTTTGGCACAGTGCCACTGTTTGTTTTACAGAATCTTACCTGTATGTTTCTTTTTTTCTGTTTTCTAGGGACCTGTTATACGTAAATTAGTAATCTGTGGTGTGTCAGTATTTTTATTTCTCACTCTTGGCAAATCCTCCACTGTTGCTCACATGCTGAATGAACAGTCCATGAGTAAGGCATCGTTCTTATCACGGCTCTGTTATTCCTATATTGCAGTACAAGCTAGAAAACCAAAGTACTACTTTGCTTGGACAATAGGTAAGATAAGCCTTTTTTACTGCTTTATTTAATCAATAATGTTATAAAAGTAAACAACAGACAAAAGATTTTGTGCTGAAGACATATTAGAATATATTAATATATACATTGGATTCAGAAAGTATTCATTTTCTGTGCATTTTATTGTGTTGTATATTTCATTTAAAATTGATATATTTATGGTTTTTTCCCATCGCTCTACATCCAGCAAACCCAAAGTGGAAACATGTTTTTAGAAAGGATTGCATATTTATTAAAAATCAAAAATTAAAATCTCTCATTTATATAAGTATTCAAACCCTTTGTTGTGACACACCACTTCATTAGAGTCCACCTGTGGCAAATTGAGTTGATTGGATGTAGTTTAGAAAGCCATACACCTATGATAAAAGGTCCCACAATTCACACATGCATGTCAGAGCAAACACCAAGCCATGGAATCCAAGGATTGCTCTGTAGTCTTCCGTGATAAATTGTGGTGAGGCACAGATCAGGGCATGGGTATAAAACCATTCTAAAGCTTTGAGTATTCCCGGGATCACAATGGCCTCAATAATTGTGAAATGGAAGAAGTGTGAAACCACTAATACTCTTCTTAAGTTGATTATCCAGCCAAACTGAATAGCCATGCAAAAAGGTCCTTGGTCAGGGAGGTGACCAAGATCCCAAATGTCACTCTAACAGACCTTCAGAAGCCTTCTGCTGAGATGTGTGAACCTGTCAGAAGAACAGCAATTTCAGCAGCACTCCATCAATCAGGCATTTATGGTGGAGAGACTAGATGGAAGTCAATCTTGAATAAAATGTACCTGGTAGCATGTTTGAAGGACTCAGAGAGCATGGGGGAAATATTCTTTCATCTGATGAGACAAAAATTGAACTCTTTGGACAGAACTCCAAGCAGTATGTATAATGAAGTCAAGGCACTGTTCATCACCTGCCTAGTACCATACTAACTGTTCATTGAGACATGGTGGTGGCAGCATCAAGCTATGGAGGTGCTTCTCAGTAGCAGAGACAGGGAAACTGGTCAGAACTGAGGGCAGGATACAATAAATCCAGACAAGTAGACAGAGGTTCTTGAAGAAACCCTGCTCCAGATTGCACTCAAATGCATACTGGGAAGGGGATAGAGCCAAAACAATGCTGGAGTAGCTTTGGGACAATTCTTGACTATCCTTGAGTTGCCCAGCAAAAGCCCAGACTTAAAACCCATAGAACATTTGTGGAGTGACCTGAAGATGTCAGTTTACAGATTTATTCCATCCATCCATCTAATAGGGCTTGAGATAATCTGTCAGGACAAATTGGTTAAACTTCCCAAATAAAGGTGGGCATAGTTTGTATTGACTTATCCAAGAAGACTCAAAGCTGTATTTTCTGACAAAGGGGGGCTTCTACAAAGTTCTAAATTAATGGTTTGAATACTAATATGTATGATAGATTTCAGTTTTTGATTTTTAATATATTTGCAAACTTGAAAACATTTTCCCTTTGCCATTATGGGTAATCAAGATTTATCCATTTAAAATTAAATCTACAACATATTACGGTATGCAGAAAGTTAAGAGGACTGAATACTTTCTGAAATCACTGTAAGCCTGCATACTGTTACCTCCTATGGCCTGTTTGACCAGAAAGCCTATATGTTGACTAACACATTTATCATTATGTTAAGTCTAACATTTTTAGTTTACATTCAGTTTTCATATAACTAGTATAAAGTACATATTATATTTTGAGTTAAGTAAAAGAGGAGAATAGAAATTATGACAGGTAGGAAAAAAATTATTTTAAAGAAGCTGCCTGGATCAACCATATTATTCTCCTTCATAATGTCCAACATTTCAATTATGTCACTACTTAATGTATGTTTGGTTAAACTAAAAAGTTTCATCTCCTTCAGTTTTTCCTCATAGCTCACACCTTGCATTCCTGGAATCATTCTAGTTGCTGTTTTCTGTACTTTCCCTAATCTGCTATATCTTGTTTGGAATATAGAGACCAAAACTGCACACATTACTTCAGATGAGGCATCACAAGTGCATTATATAGCTTAACCATAACCCCCCTTGGCTTATACTCAACATATCAGGCTATTAGAACACATATCCTACTAGCCTTCTTACTATGATGCCTTGGTTCTTCGCATAAGGTTTACTTTGAAGTTTCAAACTTCCTATTTTGTATTTAAATTAAACATTCTTATTTCCTACATGTAATACTTTACATTTATTTAAATTTAATTTAAGCTGCCCAAGCCTGTATCAGGTCCACATTCCTTTGAAATTATTTTCCTGATTCTGCATTATCCATCATCTTATTATTTACATTCTTATCAAGATTATTTCTGTATATTAAAAAGATCAGCAGTTTCGTCTGATAAATTCAGAAAAAGTTCCTCACACCAAAATCCTTTACTTCTGATGTTCAAAACAATTTTGCACATATGTACAGAATGTGCTTTAAATTTCAGCTTCTTTAATTTTGATCCGTAATGTTTCATACCATATCAAAATCTTTTGAGAAAATCAAAATAAATAAGAAAATGTTTATCCTTAAGCACTCTAGAATGAATGGTATCTGGTCCTATTAATTTATTTGATTTTAGACTTTTTAATATAAGAAGTACTTCTTTGACTACAATTTCAAAATCATTAGGTACCTCCTTGACAGCCCTCGTAACTGCTAAGAGGTTGTGTGACGATGCGGGTTCCACTTCATGCTCCCATCTCCATTTTGGAAGCGCTTGAACCTGACACCATCGGTAATGTCACCGGATGAGCTGATCAGTGAAGACACAATAAAGCAAGGGGATAGTGCAAAGGTGCTTTTATTTAAAAACATGAAAATCAACAGTGTTCAAATAAATAGTGCAGTGCTTCAAAACATTATTAAATAAATAATCCATTAAAAAGATAAAAATTCCAGACGTTAAAACAAGATTAAAATACTACTGACAACATTGGGGTCACACCAGCCAAGCTCTGCTCCTTCCCAGTCTCTCCAGCTCACTTAAGGTATATTCAGCAGGAAAAGACTTCAGCCACCGTGGTCCTCATTCTACCGCCCCCTATCATGGTTGCCTCCACCAGCCTCTGCCTGACCGCTCAGGGTCGGTTGTCCTCCCGTTTTCCTTCTCGCACTCAGTCATCCCTCGGATTCCTAGGGCATATTTTTCTCTCATTGTACCCACCCTATTAAAAGCCTCAGTGGGAACGATGCTGTCCCAAAAGCATCGATCACTCGCTCCATCTGGGACCCCAGACCGCGCTGATCTCTCTCTTTTACATTGGGCTGGCTCGTCCACTCTCTTTCCCTAATACTGTGCTCGTGCTCTCTGCCTCCTCCTTTCTTTTACTGCCTTCTTTTTTCCCTTCTGTCTCGCACTTCTCCCATTTATTACTGGGATGTGGCTCAGGTGTGGTGCTTAGCAGCTCCCGGCTTCAATTACGGATGCGGACGATTCCTCACCTGTGCACGTAAGCAAGGAAACACCTGTTTCACATAGCATCCAGGAAACTGCTCCAGCCACACTACCATGCCCCCTTTTTAAGCTGCAACTGCAGTGATTATTTATTTAAAAACTGGGCTTTTCTTCGGAGCCCTGGACCCGCTGTATCACAGGTTTGGTCTTTCTGTTGTGATTTTATTACTATTTAATATTTACTGTGCTACTGTGTATTGTAAATGTTTCCATTAGTATAAACCTATGTATTAAATATCAAGAAATTCAAAGATGATGAGAGAATCCTAATTTCTCGGTATGCCTTGAGGACTGTTAGACTGTTGTTTTCAGTATTGTATTTACTTTACTTTGAAATATCCCTGCATTCTTCTGTAATGTTTTGTTTTTGTCATAGTAAAGCCATTATTTTACCTTACTTGGCTTCCTTGGCATTATTTGAGCACAGGGCTTGATTTGTTTTGTTTCAACCTATGCTTTGTTTTTGACTATATTTCGTTTACCAGTCATTTCCTGTTCTTCCTGCATACCTTTTTGGTGTCAGAGCAAGACCTAGTACACTTCAATTCCTTTCATACTGCTTAAAACGCTGAAGGAATCTCTTTGGGCCATTTTTCACCTTTTCCATGATATTTCTTACTATGACTGTCTTTTAGCATTCTTAGTTGGCTATTTCAGAGTTTACTATTATACTGTTGCACTAGTTGTGGAAAGCAACGCAAGTTTTGGAGATGCTTCTAAACATGTCTGTTTGCAAGTAAACCTATTCAAAGTATAAAACAGTTGTAATGATATTATTATTTTGCATTGTACAGGACAGGCTGTATTTAATTGCTCAGCATGCAATTTAATTTTGGACTACTGTTATAAACTAATGTGCAGAGATGCCTGAGCAAAGAAAATTAATAAATCAATAGGTTTAACTGTTTAGATAACAGAGAATTGCAATGGTTATAGTTATGGACTATAACCAACTCTTGTGAGCCCACTTCTTAGTTTCAGTCTTCTATCATAAGCATCTTGGTTTATTCAGCTCTTTAGGTTTAAGCAGCACTTTTTCTATTGTATTGAGAGCAGAAGGGCTCACTATAGCAACAATACTTACTTTGACGCAAAATGTATAATAATTAGTAAAAAGTGTGCTAGATTGTAAGTGTGATATTTTATTCTTTAATCAAGCAATGACAATAAATATTTCTTTGAACACAGAAAACTAGTAGGAAGCATTTTTTTCTTACAGCAGATGCAGTCCACAATGCTGCAGGATATGGATTCAGTGGCATAGATGACAAAGGAAATTTCCGCTGGGACCTTGTTTCAAACTTGAACATTTGGAATATTGAGGTGATCAATTTTTTTTAACTATTTTTAAGCTTAAAGATCAATACCACTTGTAAGAAAGAACATAGACAACTGTGAAGTGTTGGGGCACCCATATTAAAAAGAAAATAAAACATCTTTGAAGATGAGTGAATCTCTAAATAGACTGCTTGAAGATGGCGGAGCTTCCTTTGATAAATTCATCCAGTAGGAAGAGGCAGGTCCAGGCAGGCAAACACTGGAAGTGATGTCAAGGGTGGTAAAGCCATCAATCTTCTGGTCTGCAGAGGAAGGAACAGATAAGGTGTTAGTCAACAATGCCCTCTTGTATTCTAGCTGGACATTACTATTATCCAAGTCTTTTAACCTGTCCTCAATGCGTACGTGTATGACACACTATAAGTAAAAGAAACAATAGATGTGGAAAGGAACAGGTGCATCTACCACCCATATTTTATTCTACACTTGTCTCTAAATTGCTCAATCCTCTGCCAACTTGCCCAGTTCCCCATTCTTCTAAAACCCACACCATAATGTCCACACCCCACTTCCATAATCTTCCAATAACATGTACTTCCATTTGTCCTATAACACATCCAAACCATAAGTCAAATACAAATCTTATTCTGTCTCTGCAGATTGAGTGCCCACTCCTTGGCAATTTCCACTGTATTCCATAAATCCACATCATACAATCACTAGTCCTCTGATTTTTTCTCAAGTCTTACATCCTGTTTATTTTTTTCCACAAACACAGAGCCATTCCCACTCTAATTTTATTCTAAACTTGTTGGCGCCCTTCACTGAGGAAATGTAGGTATTCACACAGAAATTAAACAAATACAAGTCGGAAACAATTTTTAATGGATGTTGACATATACTGACATTAGGCACATTGTGCAAATAAACACATTTATTTTGCATTTACTAATTCATTTAGGTAGAGTTTTTTTTTTTTAATAGTTGGATCAGGGAGGTGTCCCGCATTTCAAACTAGCATTGCAAGAAAAATTATACCTTATGTTATCTAAAACTAGTAGAAATATTTTCCATATGAGGAGCAGTGGAAAACGTTTTTTGCAACTTGACAAGTGTTCTTTAACTTTCTTCTAAAATAGTATGCTGGTCTCTGCCTTTGTTTCATTTCTATTTTGATTTTTTAAATACACAAAGAACCATTTCATATCTGTTAGGTTGCGGCTTTTTTTAGTTTCATGATGGTTTTGTTGTATTTGTTTAGATGGAATTGTTTGCATATCACTCACTATGTAATAAATGGATGTGAAAGGCATTATATAATAGATAGATTGATGTGAAAGGCGCAATGATAGATAGATAGATGTGAAAAGCACTTTTCGGTGCTGCTTCAATTTGTCCCCCAAAAACTGCAACGCAGACCAAAATCTTTTCACTAGCCACCAATGCTTCCTTGTGAGTTTATGCAAGCAGACACAATATTTAAGAATATGACTGGAAGACAACCACTTAGTCATAAACTAAAGTAAGAGTCAAAGCCAGAAGAACAACTATCATTAACCAAAGCCAAGAAACGTGAGACAAAATCACAGTCAGAAGGACTGCAGAGAGTTTAAAAGCCAGAGCAACAAAACAAAGAAAATTTTGAGAAAAGTTTAAAGGTTTTAGGAATCTATGTAATCGGAAAGGGAAGAATACCCCTGGATGACGCCATATCTCACTTCTTTGTTTAACGATGGAGTGCTGTCAGAACATTTCTGAACATACTGGAATTGATTTGATAAATAAGAACTAAACCAGGCAAAGACATTGCCTATCAGCCCAAAAATCAGTTTCCAGCCTGTGTAGTAAAAGAAAATGGTAAATGGTATCAAACACTATACATAAATCTATAAACATAATTACAGTGGAATTTCCTTCATGAGAGGATATCTGAATGTTGTTTAAACACATGTTAGTGCTATTTCTGTACTACGACTGATGATTTGTAAGGTGAGACTGAATCTGATTGGCAAATCCTTTTTCAAGTATTTCAGAGAGAGGGTAAATTTGAAATGGGTCTATAATTATTAAATATATGGGGGTCTGTGAATTTTTAAGTAATGGTTTGATAACTTCCAGTTTTAATGAATTAGGTACTGGGCTTTGTATTCAGCAGGAGGCACGTGCTACCTGGGAAGAGGTTCATTAGATATTATAGCCTTTACTAAACCATCTATCGATCCATTATCCAACCCGCTATATCCTAACTACAGGGTCACGGGGGTCTGCTGGAGCCAATCCCAGCCAACACAGGGAGCAAGGCAAGAAACAAACCCCGGACAGGGCACCAGCCCACCACAGCCTTTACTAAACCAATATATATTTATATATCGTTCCCTAATGGTAGAGTGTTGATCGAAAAAATCAGTAAGATTATACTTGCTTCTGTTTAATATTGGTTTAACACTCACAATAATATAATAGTCAAAGGAGCACTATACTTGACCAAAGAACGATGCAGCTGGAGTTTCTTGCATTCAGCACTTGTCCAGTCTTTGACAGAGTGTGGGAAAATGCTGTTCTAGGCATGGGCAGAAGCGATTACTTCCATCCATCCGTACGTGAGCTGTGGAGTTCCATGCAGTTGTTCGATTTTTATACCTTCTCTTTAAACAAGCAACCTCCAAATATAGGTACCATTGGTTTGGTGACTTAAGAAGTTGCTTACTTGGGAACTCTTAAAATAGCTGTGGACACTGACAACCCTGGCCAAATAAGGCACATCAGCATTTCAGCATTGTGTCACACTTGACTCATCTCATCTTCCTGTCATGTTCACCCCATCACAGTCATGGCCGAAATTGTCGGCACCCCTGGAATTTTCCCAGAAAATGCACCATTTCTCCCAGAAAATTGTTGCAATTACAAATGTTTTGGTATACACATGTTTATTTCCTTTATGTGCATTGGAACAACACAAAAAACAGAGAAAAAAAGCCAAATCTGACATAATTTCACACAAAACACAAAAACCAGGCTGGAAAAAATTATTGGCACCCTCAACTTAATATTTGGTTGCACGGCCTTTGGAAAAAATAACTGAAATCAAGCGCTTCCTATAACCATCAACAAGCTTGTTACACCTCTCAACTGGAATTTCTGACCACTCTTCTTTTGCAAACTGCTCAAGGTCTCTCAGATTTGAAGGGTGCCTTCTCTCAACAGCAATTTTGAGATCTCTCCATAAGTGTTCAATCGGATTTGTCTTCAACCTTTTCATTGTGCTTTTAGAGGTATGTTTGGGGTCATTGTCCTGCTGGAACACCCATGACCACTGACGCAGACCCAGCTTTCTGACACTGGGCCCTACATTGCGCCCCAATATCTTTTGGTAGTCTTCAGATTTGATGATGCCTTGCACACAGTCAAGGCATCCAGTGCCAGAGGCAGCAAAACATCCCCAAAACATCTTAGAACCTCCACCATGTTTGACTGTACTGTAGGTACTGTGTTCTTTTCTTCGTAGGCCTCATTCCATTTTCTGTTAACAGTAGAATGATGAGCTTTACCAAAAAGTTCTACCTTGGTCTCATCTGTCCACAAGACATTCGCCCAGAAGGATTTTGGCTTCCTCAAGTACATTTTGGCAAACTCCAGTCTGGTTTTTTTATGTTTCTGTGTCAGCAGTGGGGTCCTCCTGGCTCTCCTGCCATAGCGTTTAATTTCATTCAGATGTCGACGAATAGTTCGAGCTGACACTGTTGCACCCTGAGTCTGCAGAACAGGTTGAATATGTTTTGAAGTTGATTGGGGCTGTTTATCCACCATTCGGAGTATCCTTCGTTGCAGTCTTTTATCAATTTTTCTTTTCCGTCCATGTCCAGGGAGATTAGCTACAGTGCCATGTGTTGTGAACTTCTTGATTATGTTGCGCACAGTGGACAAAGGAACATGAAGATCTCTGGAGATGGACTTGTAGCCTTGAGATTGTTGATATTTTTCCACAATTTTTGTTCTGAAGTCCTCAGACAATTCTCTGCCCTTCTTTCTGTTCTCAATGCTTAGTGTGGCACACTCAGACACACAACAGAAAGGCTGAGTCAACTTTTTTCCATTTTAACTGGCTTCAGGTGTGATTGCTATATTGCCAGCACCTGTTTCTTGCCACAGGTCAGTTCAAACGAGCATCATATGCTTGAAATAAAATGATTTACCCACAATTTTGAAAAGGTGCCAATAATTTTGTCCAGCCCATTTTTGGAGTTATGTGTGAAATAAATTTAGATTTGGCTTTTTTCCCTGTTTTTTGTGTTGTTCCAATACACATAAAGGAAATAAACATGTGTATAACAAAACATTTGTAATTGCAACAATTTTCTGGGAGAAATGGTGCATTTTCTGGGATAATTCCAGGGGTGCCGATAATTTCGGCCATGACTGTAGATTCTCATTGCATATAAAATTCTTCTTCTTCTTCTTCTTTCGGCTGCTCCTGTTAGGGGTTGCCACAGCGGAGCATCTTCTTCCATATCGTCCTGTCTTCTGCATCTTGCTCTGTTACACCCACCACCTGTATGTCCTCTCTCACCACATCCATAAACCTTCTCTTAGGCCTTCCTCTTTTCCTGTTACCTGGCAGCTCTATCCTTAACATCCTTTTCCCAATATACCCAGCATCTCTCCTCTGCACATGTCCAAACCAACGTAATCTCACCTCTCTGAATTTGTCTCCCAACCCTCCAACCTGACCCAACCCTCTAATGTACTCATTTCTAATCCTGTCCATCCTCGTCACATACATTGCAAATCTTAACATCTTTAACTCTGCCACCTCCACCTCTGTCTCCTGCCTTCTGGTTCTGCATTCCGGTCTGGGCTTCTGTATACTTCTCCATCAACACCCTCAGAGCAAACATTGCATCTGTGGTGCTCTTTCCTGGCATGAAACTATACTGCTGCTCACTAATCATCACCTCCCTTCTTAACCTAGCATCCACTGCTTTTACCCATAATTTCATGCTGTGGCTCATCAATTTTTACTACTATAGTTACTACAGATCTACATATCCCCCATATTTTTAAAAATCAGTACCAATACACTTCTTCTCCACTTTCAGGCATCCTCTCACTTTCCAAGATTCCATTAAACAATCTGGTTAAAATTTCCACTACCATCTCTCCTAAACACCTCCATGCTTACACAGGTATGTAATCTGGACCAATGGCTTTTCCATTCTTCATCCTTTTCATAGCTGTCCTAACTTCCTCCTTGCTAATACAACACAATACAATACAATACAACTTATTTTTGTATAGCCCAAAATTACACAAGAAGTGCCGCAATGGGCTTTAACAGGCCCTACCTCTTGACAGCCCCCTAGCCTTGACTCTCTAAGAAGACTAGGAAAAACTCCCAAAAAAAACCCTTCTAGGGAAAAAATGGAAGAAACCTTGGGATAGGCAGTTCAAAGAGAGACCCCTTTCCAGGTAGGTTGGGTGTGCAGTGAGTGTCAAAAAGAAGGGGGTCAATACAATACAATACAATGCACTAAACAAATCCTCAATACAGTATAAAATAAAACTATTACAAGAACAGAATTTAACAGTATATCACATAAAATTATTTGGATTTTTTAGAGTCCTGGAGACCTCATCCATTGAGCTGCCTCCCCCATTTGGCCATTCCACAGCTGAAAGAGCGCTGGGCCAGCCAATCTGATAAAAGGACCCCTCTACCCCACGATTCTTGTGATCCTCCATCAGGGATGACTTTAACTTAGGCAGGGAAAACAACTTGATAGGTGGGCCGTGGCACCAAGTGCCATTTTTGGGTACCGATAAGTGAAACAGAATAGGTGAGGGTTAGTATCCAATTATAACTATCATGATACTTATGTTTTAGTGCTAATGACTAACAACAGAGATGCAGTCTGTACAGTTAATCAGCAGCTCTAGTCAGGATATGCTAAACTGAAGTAATGAGTCTTCAGCCAGGATTTAAAAGCTGAGACCGAAGGGGCATCTCTTATAGTAGCAGGCAGACCATTCCACAGTTTAGGGGCCCTATAACTAAAAGCTCAACCTCCCACTGTTATTTTATTAATCCTTAGAATCATAAGCAGACCGGCATCTTGATATCTTAATGTGCGCTCTGGTTTGTAAGTCATGATAAGTTCAGACAAATATGCCAGACCTTGGCCATTTAATGCTTTATATGTTAAAAGGAGGATTTTGAAATCTGTCCTAAACTTAACCGGGAGCCAGTGTAAGGATTTAAGAAATTATTTAAGAGTTATGTGTTCATATTTTCTTGTTCTTGTAATAATTCTTGCAGCAGCATTTTGGATTAACTGGAGGCTGTATAAAGAACAGTTTGAACATCCAGTGAACAGCGCATTACAGTAGTCATTCCTACTAGAAATAAATGCATAAATTAATTTCTCAGAATCCTGTTTATTTAGAAAGCGCCTTAATTTCCAAACATTTTTAAGATGGAAGAAACATGATTTGGACAACTTTGTAATATGTTCTTTAAAAGACATGCTAGAGTCAAAGATAACTCCTAGATTGCAGGCTGATTCAGTAAAATTAATGGTGATTCCAACTGAGTTAAATGATGACAAAATATTGTTGTGATCAGCGTCATTCCCTCCAACAATTGACATCTCTGTTTTATGTGTTTAAAGACAAGTAGTTCTCGTCCATCCACTCCTTTAATTCACTGACACAACTAATTAAAGACAACATTGGAGAAACTTCAATTGATCTAAATGAAAGGTATAACTGGGTGTCATCTGCATACGAGTGAAAATTAACATTATGTTTCCTAATGATAGATCCCAGTGGAAGCATGTAAAGTGAAAACAGTAAAGGCCCCAGTACTGAGCCCTGCGGGACACCATATCTCACTTCTGTGTATAATGATGGAGTACTGTCAGCACATTTCTGTACATATTGGAATCGATTTGATAAATAAGAACTAAACCAAACAAGCACAGTTCCTGTAAGCCCAGCATAATTTTCTAGCCTGTGTAGTAAAATAGAATGGTCAGTGGTGTCAAATGCTGCACTTAAGTCTAACAACATAATTAGAGTGGAGTTTCTTTCATCAGAGGATTTCAGAATGTCGTTCACAACCCGCATTAGTGCCATTTCTGTACTATGACCAGTGCAGAAACCAGACTGGAATTTCTCAAATAAATCCATTGCACTTCCTGATTTACTATCTCCACGTCACCCAACCTTCTCTCTCTCATTCTCTTCTTTCATCAGCCTCTCAAAATACTCTTTATATCTGCTCAACACACCCTCCTCACTTGTGAGTATGTTTCTATGTTTATCCTTTATCACCCTAACCTGCTTCACATCTTTCCCAGCTCGGTCCCTCTGTCTAGCCAATTGGTACAGGTCCATTTCTCCTTCCTTAGTATCCAGCCTCTCATACAACAAATCATACACCTTTTCTTTAGCCTTTGCCACCTCTCTCTTCACCTTGCGCCTTATCGCCTTGTACTCTTGTCTACTTTCTGCATCTCTCTGACTATCCCACTTCTTTTTGCCATCCTCTTCCTCGGTATACTCTCCTATACTTCCCCATTCCACGACCAGGTTTTCTTTTCCTCCTTCCTCTGTCTCGATGATATGCCAAGCATCCTTCTTGCTGTCACTCTTACTACTTCTGCTGTTGTTTGACAGCTCTTCACTGCCACCCAGTGCCTGTCTTACCTCCTCCCTAAATTCAACCTTGCAGTCTACCTTTTTCAGCTTCCACCATTTGATCCTTTGCTCTGCCCTCCCTCTCCTCCTCTTCTTGTTGATCTCCAATGTCATCCTACAGGCCGCCATCCTATGCTGCCTAACTATACTTTCCCCTGCCACCACTTTGCAGTCTTTAATCTCCTTCAAATTGACTCTTCTGCATAGGATATAATCTACCTGTGTTCGTCTTCCTCCACTCTTGTGCATCACCCTATGTTCCTCTCTCGTCTTAAATATGTATTCACCACAGCCATGCCCATCCTTTTTGCAAAATCGACTATCCTCTGACCTTTTCCATTCCTCTCCTCATCATCTCCTCTGTTTCCTTCACCAACATGTTTATTGAATTCCGCTGCAATCACCACTTTCTGTCCCTTGGGTACACTGTCCATTACCTCATCCAACTCAATCTACAAATTTTATTTCTCATTCATCGAATACCCAACTTGCACTAACAACATTCATCATCACACCTTCTGTTTCCAGCTTCATAATCATTACTCTGTCTGACACTCTTTTCACCTCCAAAACACTCTTGACATACTGCTCCTTTAGAATAATCCCTACCCCATTTTTTCTGCCATCCACACCATGATAGAACAATTTGAATCCACCTCCGATCCACCTGGCCTTACTCCCTTTCCATTTAGTCTCTTGTACGCACAATATATCAACCTTCCTTCTCTCCATCATATCGGCTATCTCTCTTCCCTTACCAGTCATACTGCCAACATTTAAAGTTCCTTCCCTCAGTTCCACTCTGTTTACCTTCCTCCTGTCCTTCTGCCTCCGGACACGTCTCCCCCCTTCTTCTGCTCCTTCTTCAGCCAACAGTAGCCCAATTTCTGCCAGCACCCTGTTGGCTAACAGTACTAGTGGCAGCCATTATTAACCCGGGCCTCGAACGACCCAGTATGGAAATTTGTATCATTGTCTGCATATTAATCTGGCAAAATTTTACACCAGATGCCTTTCCTAATGTAACCCTCCCCATTTATCCAGGCTTGGGACCGGCACAAAGAAACACACTGGTTTGTGCATCCCCTGTGGCAGGGATCTCATTGCATATAAAATTGTGTGTATGAATAACCTTTAAAAATCACAGTGGCACACTAAAAGCCTTCACCTACAATACAATACAATTTATTTTTGTACAGCCCAAAATCACATAAGGAGTGCCGCAATGGGCTTTAACAGGCCCTGCCTCTTGACAGCCCCCCAGCCTTGACTCTCTAAGAAGACAAGGAACAACTCCCAAAAAAACCCCAATAGGGAAAAAATGGAAGAAAACTCGGGAAAGGCAGTTCAAAGAGATACCCCTTTCCAGGTAGGTTGGGCGTGCAGTGGGTGTCAAAAAGAAGGGGGTCAATACAATACAATACACAGAACAGAACAAATCCTCAATACAGTATAAAAATAAAAATTTTAGAAGTACGTAGCAGAATTTGACAATGGATGACATCACATAATATGATTTGGATTTATTTGCCTACACCATGCAGTAATGAAATGTCAATAATGCTAAGAATAGTTGTTCCAAGAACATCCACTGCACATTTTACTAGTTTTGTTGGAGTTACAGTTGTGCTTGAAAGTTTGTGAACCCTTTAGAATTTTCAATATTACTGCATAAATATAACCTAAAACATCATCAGATTTTCATTCAAGTCTTAAAAGTAGATAAAGAGAAACCAGTTAAAAAAATGAGACAAAAATATTATACTTGGTCATTTATTTATTAAGGAAAATGATCGAATGTTACATATTTGTCAGTGGCAAAAGTATGTGAACCTTTGCTTTCAGTATCTGGTGTGACCCCCCTTTGCAGCAATAACTGCAACTAAACGTTTCTGGTAACTTTTGATCATTCCTGCACACCGGCTTGGAGGAATTTTAGCCCATTCCTCTGTACAGAACAGCTTCAACTCTGGGATATTGGTGGGTTTCCTCACATTAACTGCTCGCGTCACGTCCTTCCACAACATTTCGATTGGATTAAGGTCAGGCCTTTGACTTGGCCATTCCAAAACATTAACTTTATTCTTCTGTAACCATTCTTTGTTAGAACGACTTGTGTGCTTAGGGTCGTTGTCTTGCTGCATGACCCACCTTCTCTTGAGATTGAGTTCATGGACAGATGTCCTGACATTTTCCTTCATAATTCTCTGATATAATTCAGAATTCATTGTTCCATCAATGAAGGCAAGCCGTCCTGGCTCAGATGCAGCAAAACAGGCTCAAACCATGATACTACCACCACCATGTTTCACAGAAGGGATAAGGTTCTTATGCTGGAATGCAGTGTTTTCCTTTCTTCAAATATAACGCTTTTCATTTAAACCAAAATGTTCTATTTTGGTCTCATCCATCCACAAAACATTTTTCCAATAGCCTTCTATTTTGTTCACGTGATCTTTTGCAAACTGCAGACGAGCAGCAATGTTTTTTTTGGAGAGCAGTGGCTTTCTCCTTGCAACCCTGCCATGCACACCATTGTTGTTCAGTGTTCTCCTGATGGTGGACTCATGAACATGAACATTAGCCAATGTGAGAGAGGCCTTCAGTTGCTTAGAAGTTACCCTGGGGTCCTTTGTGACCTCGCCAACTATTACATGCCTTGCTCTTGGAGTGATCTTTTTTGGTAGACCACTCCTGGGGAGGGTAACAATGGCCTTGAATTTCCTCCATTTGTACACAATCTGTCTGACTGTGGATTGGTGGAGTCCAAACTCTTTAGAGATGGTTTTGTAACCTTTTCCAGCCTGATGAGCGTCAACAACTCTTTTTCTGAGGTCCTCAGAAATCTCCTTTGTTCATGCCATGATACACTTCCACAAACATGTGTTGTGAAGAGCAGACTTTAATAGATCCCTGTCCTTTAAATAACACAGGGTGCCCAGTCACACCTGATTGTCATTCCATTGATTGAAAATACCTGACTCTAATTTCACCTTCAAACTAACTGCTAATCCTAGAGGTTCACATACTTTTGCCACTCACAAATATGTAATATTTGATCATTTTCCTTAATAAATAAATGACCAAGTATAATATTTTTGTTTAATTTGTTTAACTGGTTTCTCTTTATCTACGTTTAGGACTTGGGTGAAAATTTGATGATGTTTTAGGTCATATTTATGCAGAAATATAGGAAATTCAAAAGGGTTCACAAACTTTCAAGCACAACTGTAAGTCTTTCTGTTCTGTTGCAGGATTACATTTCTAAAATGTTGAATGCAAGGTGAGATAGGGCTTGCCAAGCTAATATTAGGTTTGTACTGTGATGCTGAGATCTGGGGTCTTATATTTTTGATCCTCTCATTAAAGATGTTCATAAAGTCTGTACTGCTAATGTCCATTGGTATTTAGCACTATGTTTCTGAATTCCCATTTGTTAAATTCGGTACTGTTCTAAACAGTACACAAGTCTGAGTGGGCTTTAAAGAGAGCTTTTTTTATAGTTTTTAACACTCTCTGTCCATGCAGTTCAAAAGACCTACAGGTTTGTTGTTCTCGAACTATGCTCCAGTTTTCGACACTCTAATTTAAGAGCTTGAGTGCTCTTATTAAACCAGAGAGACTTTCTATGTGCTTTGATCACTTTTGTTTAAAGGGGCGCCACTACATCCAATGCCTCTTTCAAAGTCATATTATAATATGATGTTAGCTGATCTAAATTGTTTTCCACAATTGCATTTGACTTGCTCGAAATATCTATACATTTTGAAACAAAGTTACAGTACAATCTAGATGTCGCCCTGTCTTTGTTTTATTCTGTGATTGTACTAGTAGGGGCAGAACCAAATCAAACATAATTAAATAGTTATCAGAAATAACATCATTTAATGGAAGTTTAATTTTTCCACAAGAACGAAAACAATGGTACACAGGAACCAACAACAGGCAGTTACAACAACCCCACTAATAAATCCACATGGACACCAGAAGCTGGCAGAAACTCCACTCTGGACAATTATATAGACTGCTTCTGATAGAGAGTGAAAACAGGGATCAAAATCAGATAGAAAACATTACTGTTGATGAGCAGGGAGCCATACATTCACTAAGGGAAAATAGAGAGATCATTATCAAACCAGCAGACAAAGGAGGTGCCTTAGTTATCACGAACACTTCAGACTATATACAGGAGACACAGAGACAATTTGTCCAATATTATGCATTATTACAAACTACAGGAAGGACCTAAAAAAGATAGTAAGTAGCTTTCTTCTTGACATCAGGTATCATGTAAACAGTTTTAATTCCTGAGAACCCCAAAATGGGTTACTTCTACATGCTTTCTAAAATCCACAAAGAAGGGAACCCAGGAAGGCCTATAATCTCCGGAACTAGCTCCCTTACAGATAATGTTTCAGGTTGGGTGGAACACATACTTAAACCCTTTACCTGCAATACAACCAGCTACATCCAGGACACCACTTATTTCTTAAAAGAACTGTCTGCTATTGGCAACTTACCTGAGAGAACCTTATTGGCCACAATGGATGTTGAGGCACTTTACACAAACATCCCCCATGATGATGGCATATCGACATGTGAAACGTACCTTAGACATGATTTATCCACAAAGTCAGTTATACAAATGATAACATTCATTCTGACACATGATTTATTTACATTTGGACATGCAACAAATAGGGACTGCAATCAGCTGTTGGTTTGCACCTCACTATTCAAACATATTTATGGCAAAACTGGAGGAAGATTTTATGTCAATATGCATATTAAAACCAATTTTGTACCTCTGTTACATAGACAACATCTTCATAATCTGGACTGCCAATAAGAAGGACCTCCTCCATTTTCTTAATGAATCTAATTCCTTCCACTCAAACACAAAGCTGAAGCTGAATCACTCAAAAACAGAAGTCAGCTTCCTTGACATCACCATACAACTGAAAGACATGCCACCCTTGTAACATCTGTTTTTCACAAGCCGACAGAGAGAAGGAACTACCTGAGAAGTGACAGCTTCCATCCCAAGCATATAAGGCACTCCATTATTTTCAGCCAAGCAATTCGATACAACCATATTTGCTCAGACACCGACAGACCAGGGTAAACAACTGCAGGAGCTCAGACAAGATTTTATCAGACAAGGTTATACCCCAAAAACAACAGACACTCAAATAAGTACCTAAACTTTTAGAAGCTGTGCCACAGCATAATAAGGAGAGATTTACATGTGATTAGCCTATCTGGTGTTATAAGATCAATTTTGTTCAGAGACTCCACACTTAAAGGCATCTGCCCTAAAAATTTTAGCCAGATCAAACCATTGAAAATATATCTCTGCTTCCCTTATTCATTCATTTAGGTAATGAGGAGAATTTGACAATATCACAAAGTTATTACAAGTGTTGATTAAAGCAAACAAACCATTTACCGCAAGTTTTCTCAATTACAATACCATACCTAGTTGTATCATAGCTTTAATTTTATTGGTTATTTCCAGCTGTCTTGCTTCTAGTTTCTGAAAAGCTGTCTGATTTATAACTTTGTTATTTTCAGTATTTAAAAGGTGTTTGAAGTATTCAAATTATTTAAACACTTCTGTTTGACTCATGGCCTGGAAACAGATTTCCATTTTGACCTCAGGACTCTAAATCTTCCTATTTCTGTATTTAGGTTTACGTCAAAATGCATTTTGAAGTTTTCCTAAAGGGATTCCTGAGTTTTGTTTTTGACTCATTATCTACTAAAAAAGGGAGAACATGAAAAGTTAAAGCATGTATTTTTTTGTGGGAAACTCTTTTAGAAAGTGTTTCCCATGCCGCAACCACAACACAAGACACAAGCAGGACACAGTAATTATTTGTCTTTGTCTTCCTCTTTCTGTCCCCCTCTCTTAGTCACTGCCTCCTCCACTCCTCATGCAAGCTTTGTCTCCTTCCTCCTGACTCTGGCTCCTCGAGGTACGGCAGGCAGGTCCTTTTATATTGCCCCTGGAATTACTTCTGGTGTTCCCAAGGCTTGGCCCGGGAGCACCTTTGGGTAAGGCTGAAGCCCCACGAGATAGGGCTCCACAGTCCTCCAGCACCTACTGGCAGCACCCATGGAACTCAACAGGGCTGGACTGAAGAACTATAATTCCCATGGTGCCCTGTGGGAATCCATGTCACCACAACAGCCCAAGGGGAGATATTGGCCTGTGTATGCTATCTCCTCCGGTCTTCCGGCTGAGGACATCCCAGCTGGGGCAGGCTTTCAGCTGTCCCTCACAATGTAAGTTCATGGACCATTTGGGTCACAAAAAGTCAACCAAACAATGGGATGCCAGTGCTATCTTGCATCATTATAATCGGGCAAAATACGGCAATATAGATTTAAACGTTAAGTAAACTGAGAGCCTCGCAGCCACCCAGTGTCTGAGCAAATATATAATATACAACATATACAGCTGAAGAATCAGATAGCTTTGAGATAAAAAAGGACAAGCCAGAATAACACAGTGCATTGTTATGAAATGTTGCATTAATATAGCTTCTTTATATCTCCCCACATGTATAGCCTTATCTGAATGTGGAGAGCTACTTTAAGCAAAGAGACTTATTAGCTCACCACAAAGAGATCAAGCAGAGTTAAGCTTTGGTGTGCCAATCACCAAAGCGGGTGCCCACTCACTGTACTGCTTTTATTACTGGAGGTATTCTCCTTCAGCTGCTAATCCCTATGGGAATTTGCAATCACAAACACCAGATAGTCTTATCACTATACCTTTAATATATTATCATGGAGTTCATCATTTTGGTGAGCTGCACCTGTACCACTCACCAAAGCAGATGCCCACTCACCACACAGCTTTCCTTTGAAGACATCTCTTCTCAGCTGCTAACCCCGGTGAAAATATGGCAATCACCCACACCAGGTGCTCTCAACAATATACCTTGACCCAATCAAACAATATAAAATTAATATTATTATAAAAACACAGTAAAACCAATAGTAGCAAAAGTAGGAAATGTATTTAAAAGGATTTTTAATTGATTTTATTTTAAGAGAACAACATTCCACGCAGTCAAGTAAAACTTAACAAACCAAAATTCAATCCCTGCCAGAGAGAAAGAAAGGAGAGCCAACATCATGTACAAATCTTTAAAAACAACAAAGAAAGGAGAATGTCCTTCCCCCAATATAAATGCTTATTCTAAGATTTGATTCATTAAATCTTGCCATATTTTAAAAAGTTTTAAACAGATCCTGTAAGTGAGAATTACATTTTTTCCAGTTTCAAATAGTATATAACATCAGTGACTTATAACAGGAGGGCTGGGATTCTCCCGGTTGAGCAAGATAAGTCTATGTGCTAGTAGGGTGGTATATGTAACTACAATCAATTTGCCGTTCTCCACTACACCAAACACAGCTGTATGATTTTTGTCCAGAATGGTGCACACCAAAAACATGTGGCCAAGTTAGACTGGAGTTAGATTGCAACATTCACAGGTTGAATCTTGCCCTGGATACATTTTGGACAATTTTAAACTAGATAAATATGCTTGATAAAAAAATTTTAAGTTGAATGATTGAATGCTTTGCACATGTGGAGTGATCAAAGATTTTAAGTTGAATGACTGAATGCTTTGCTCATGTGAAGCTGGAGTGTATTCTGTGCATGGCTGCCTTCCATTCCTTTTCTGCAAAAAGGAAATATTTAAAGGTTAAGAAATGTATTTGAAAAAGACTCTTATTAAAAATACTTTTGCAGAAATTAAAGGTGATAGAAGATGAGTTTTGTAAAGTTTAGCGCAGAAATTGCTTCAGTTTGTTGTTCAGTATGCAGAGGTTGTTATACATATTATGTATGTACAGCAAAACATATTTGAGAAATATTAGTAATGCACGGTGTGTCTCTGCATTAAAGGCCAGTGGGCAACAACCATAGCAGATGTTGCACAAAATAAGTAATAAATTGCCCTCACTAATTTAAATTATTTTAGAAATGTTTTAACAACCCTCATCATTGTATTCTTAAGCATATTTACAATTTTTCTATCATATGTAGCATGTGATTACTTATCTATAAAAATACTAGGTTTTGAAGTATGTGAAACAGTCTATGTGCCAGACACAGCAAGCCTGTTTCGAGCGAGGGGCTGGGCTGTATTATTGTCTATTCCCCAAGTGTGTGTGCACATGTACAGCATTAAATTTCCTGTTTAGAGAAAAAAAATGGAAATCAATGTTATGAATGCATTGTTACACAAGACATTACACTACATCTTGATTTTCACCCACTCCTGAGGAACACCACGCTAAATAAGTAAAAGCCGCCAATAAAGTATATGTATGCTCCTTCTATTTCATGTAAAATAAACCAAGTGTTTGATCCTCCTGTGTCAAAGATGCAAAGAATCCTGTTGCATAAAGAACAGGTTTCAAAATAAGATCAATGTCTGATTAGTAGTTCAGCCTAAGAAAATCCACTGTACTATGTAACATGACAGTAATTGAATTTGAACTTGACTTGAAATGACACTTTAGTCAACGAGATAATAGTTATAATGAAAATAGCAGTAAGTATTTTTCAATACATAAATAAGCTTTTGCTCAAATTCTTTCATGCTGTGTTTTTTATTTTGCCCTTTCACTGCAATTACATATCTATACTAATAAAAGGCAAAGCCCTCACTGACTCACTCACTCACTCACTCACTCACTCACTGACTGACTCATCATTAATTCTCCAACTTCCCGTGTAGGTAGAAGGCTGAAATTTGGCAGGCTCATTCCTTACAGCTTCCTTACAAAAGTTGGGCAGGTTTCATTTCGAAATTCTACGCGAAATGGTCATAACTGGAAGGTATTTTTCTCCATTTACTGTAATGGAGTTGAGCTTGACCACCGTGGGGGCAGAGTTTCGTGTGACATCATCACGCCGCCCACGTAATCACGTGAAATCCAAAATACGCTGAAGAAAACATGCATTATATAATTGAGAAGGCAGCGAAACAATAAGAAGCGAGCGAGTGACATATATTACCATATTCATCATTGCAGCTACTTCGGAAACAAAGCAAGGTATAAACCTAAACTTTAAATTAAGTTAATAGACATGCTGCCGCTGGCGTTTTTCATGCCCACGGGTAATGCGGGATACAAGTTTAATGAGAGAACGCAGGATATAAACGAGAGTTTTGATCACTTTGTAACTAAGTTAAAATTGCAGGTGAAGGGGTGTGCTTATGCAAATTCCGAGAGACTGTGTTTGTGGGGGATTGACAGTTAAGGCGGGTGG
>JANRMT010062842.1:34904682-34937729 GCA_026402145.1 Polypterus bichir lapradei
TTCTACCTACACGGGAAGTTGGAGAATTAGTGATGAGTCAGTCAGTCAGTCAGTCAGTCAGTCAGTCAGTGAGTGAGTGAGTGAGTGAGTGAGTGAGTGAGTGAGGGCTTTGCCTTTTATTAGTATAGATATATAAATATATATATATATGACAGCAACACTCATCACTCACAACAGTGACAAAACAATTACATTGACAATCATGTTACGTTATTTTCAAAATGTTTCCTTTTCTTTTTCATTACTTCATTAACACACTACTTCTCCGCTGCGAAGCGCGGGTATTTTGCTAGTACTTTATAAGATTAGAAGGGACACCTGCCAGTAGGGAGTTACAATAATCGATGCAGGATGTGAAAAAAGCATGGACAAGTTTCTCAGCATTAGAAAAGGAGAGGAATGATCAAACACAGGATATGTTATGGAGGTGAAAGTTTGTTAATGTGGTTTGTGTGAGTGGAATAAGAAGAGGGAATCAAAAATTACACCAAGATTCCTTGCATTAATTAGAAAGAAAGTCTGAAGAGATCACCATCAAGAGTGACTGAAAAGGAGCTAATTTTCTTAAGTTGCACTTTAGTGCCAATTTGCAGGAGTTCAGTTTTGTTGTAGTTTAATTTTAAAGATTTCTGCTCCATCCAGGTTTTTATTTCACTGAGTTCTGAGATGAGCATGCCCTGATGAAGTTTCGCATTTAACATTGAAATAGACTTGAATATCGTCTGCAAAAAAATTGATAAACCAGTCCAAAGCTATGAATAATATGGCCAAAGGGAAGCATATAGACACAGAAGAGCACAGGGCCAAGGACAGAGCCCTGATTAACTCCTTGTGTGACTGTCGCTGAGCCGGACTGCTGTTGCCAAGACTAACAAACTCTTGCCTATCAGTCAGATAGGACTTGAACCACTAGAGGGCAATGCCAGAGATACCCAGAATGTTCTCCATTCTGGACAGATAGATTGTTCAGAGCATTGTGCAGCTCAACAAGAGAACAACCAACATGACCCTGCTTGGTCTGGTGCAGGATGAATTGGAAAGAGAAACACACTGGAATTTTGCCCTTAGTCTCACTGAGCAGCTTCTGACAACTCTCCAGTTCTGTGCCACAGGTGGATTTCAAGGCTGCTGTGTCTAAGTCTGTGCATGCACTGACCAGATTATTATTATTATTAAGTTTCCAGCAGGAAGGGATGCCTTGCATGACATTAAAATTAGTTTTCATACCATTGCAGGCATACCTGACATTGTAGGTGCAGTGTATGGAACGCTTATCCCTAATTGTACTCCCAGCTTCTTGTATCCCATCTACTCCTGTCAAAAAGGGTTTTTGGCACTAAATCTCCAGGTGATACGCAACCATCAGGGACTTTACAGACATTGTAGTCAAGTGACTTTGAAGTACGCATGATGCTTATATCTGGTCCAACTCTGGAGAGTGTCAGATGGCATTTGCTGGTGAGTGATTACAGGGAGACAATAGTTACCCTTTTTACATAAACCTGCTAACTCCATCTCTGAGGAGAAATATAACACCATACACCTAAGCACAAGCACTGTTGTAGAGCGCCCTCTGGGCATGTGGAACATGTGATTCTGTTGTCTGCATGTCCTCAAGGGCTTCCACAAGTCTTGGGAAGCAACATTTTTTTAATTTTTGCCATAACTTTTTTTAACTCATGTTTTGTGAATGGTAAAGCGCTTTTAGGGGATCCATGGCAATGTGCATGTTTTTCGTAAAAATAGTGATCTTACGCTCGGGAATGGGGTCTAAGTGTGTGTGGTAACATGGCCTGAGGTGTGATAGGAAAAAAAAAATAGCTGACTATGCATTCACAGAGGCTAATGAAGGATTTTAAAGGTGTGACAAATTTAGAGAGCGTAGCAGCCACTCAACACGACACAGACAGATACAGGAGGCACACTGATAAAAACACAAATGCTTTTATTTTCTTACTTTACCTGTGGGCAACGCCTTCCCCAGTTCCCACAGGCACACACAGTCCCACTAAGTACAACAACACAATACATAATACTTTCTTCTTCTCTTTCTCTTCCACTCCTCCCAGCAAGCTTTGTCTCCCTCCTCCCGACTCTGGCTTGCTGAGTGGTTCCTGCTAGCTCCTTTTATACATTACCCAGAAGTGCTCCAAGTGCTTGATGACCTACTTCTGGCAACACTTCCAGGTGTGGTGAAAGAATTGCCATTACGGGATCAGGAGCAACTGTAACACCCCCTGGCGGCACCCACAGATCCCAACAGTGCTGCACCAAACTCCAACTCCCATGAAGCCCTGCAGGAGCCGTAGAAACCGTTGCAAACCAGGAGGGCTGCCATCTAGTGCTCCGGGGGAGGTGACGGTCTGACCACGCTTGCTCCCCAGGTCCTTCCTGCTTGGAGGCATCCCAGCCAGTCAAAGACCCCTGCCGTCCACGACAAAGGACAGATCCTTTGTTTTTAACCAGCAATTTTAACCTATTTATTGTTGCTGTTAACCTTCACCACTTTTTTATTGTGGATTATTTTTGACTTATTTATTTTTGAAAAAGACGACATTGCCATTTATAATGGCACACTGCTGTTGTGAATAAGAAGCACTTTGCACATTTTGCACCTACCCTTTCTGGATTTTGTGTCCTCATTGTCCAGTCCATCCTCAGCTTACATCTATCAATGTCCCAGGTTCAAGGATGTTATGTCAGCTGCGGTCAACCTGGGCATCAGAGTGAAGTGTTGCTTCCTTTTCTTATCTCACCTCGCCATTGTTCTTTTTTTGCAAGGCAGCCACATTATGGTTTGAGCTTATTTATAGATTTTTGACTAATAGGTTAAATTAACTTGGTCTTTATTTTATGCTTTCTCATATTTTTCTTTTAATATTTGCACATGTCTAGTGTGATAATGTAACACATATTTGACTAATGAAATATGTGGGATCAGTATTCCCATTATCAACAGTCTGTATATTTTTAAACAATTTAAGCTCATTCATTAAATTTCAGATAACGAAAGGCTTTGGGAAAGATTTGAAAAACTCAGTCATTTACTATCTGTTTCATTATTCACTATGTTCAATACTTTTTAGGAAATGTATCCCTGATTAGTAACAATGACAGTAAAAGGATTTTTTTTAAGGAACAGCACTAGTGATGCTATACTCTACTTGCTCTTTATCAGACTTTTTTTTTAAATCTAACTAGGGGGCTTTGCCCCTTGCTCGCTTCGCTTACCAACCTCCATGCCTGTGCTACACGCTAGCCTCTTTGCGGTTCTGTTGCTCATGTATGGGGATGCGTATGTACAATTTAAACAGATTTTTATTTTCATGAGAATTGTTACATATGCATAATAGAACCTTTTACATTACAGTGAGTAATTAACCATATTAAAAAAGAGTAAAACATAATAATTTTAAAGTAAATCATGTTTCATGTTGCGTTAGAGTTATTTGTTGGTAATACGATTTCGTTCTGTTTGGCTTTGAAATTAACATGCAAATACTTTTTAAACTTACACGTTTACTGTAAAACTTCAGTAAAAACAATTTTTTGAATTTTTGTCAATATCGCATTGAATTTTGTTTCTGTGTTTGGACTTTCATTGTGACAACGCAACGTATAACTGCCCGTAATTGAATTTCATTTCTTTCTCTCTATTAAATAAAATGACTTTTTCAAATGTTTGGCTCTGAGATTTGTTGATTGTCTTTGCAAAAGCTATTCTAACAGGAAACTGTTAACGTTTTAATACGAATGGCATATCAAGATCTCCTTTATTGTCTAATGTTATCCCCTGAAGATGTACTACATTACCTTTCTTGGATACATCCTTCTTTCTACAGTAATTTGTGCAGTGGAAGACCAAACAGTGTTAACGGTTATAGTTATTCTTCGGGATATTGCAAGTTGATGTTTTCATGTTCCGCACGATCACCACTTACTGTTTCAGCATAGTCTATTGATATGCATTTCATCAATTTGCCGTGTAACCAATCAACATTTTTGCCGTTAATTCGTTTGACTTCATCATTTCTCGCTACTAGGATTGCCAGTGTAATCATTTTTTCTGTTGTTAACCCTTCATGATGAAATTCTTGATTTGGACATAATACGTCTTCTTTAATTGGGAACTTAAAGTGAGGAAAACGTTAAAATTTATAAGAGCTGAGAGAACAGAAAATGTGCTGTCAAAAGCATTCACACGAATGAAATGTGTGATTACCGTGTGCGTGGCTGAAAATGGTTAACAGGAGGACGTGACTTGAAAAAATCTCATGGCCAAAGTCTCAACTCGCAGGACTTGAAAAAAATTTCCAAAAAGTCTTGTCTTCCAAAAAGTCTTGTCTCGTCACAGGATTTTTTTTATTATAATAGAGAGATTTTTCACTATAAGGGTTTTTATTTTTTTTATAGCATAAATTCAATATCCAGACTGTTTTTTCAATCTAATGAAAAATTTCATTTAATATGCCTCTTAAATAATTTTGAAAGTCATGCTGTCAGAGTGTCTTATATTTCCATTAGTGCCCATGCGCTCTGAGCCGCCACCAACTGGTCTTCTCAATAATTTCCTCC
This sequence comes from Polypterus bichir lapradei, assembly GCA_026402145.1. Classification (NCBI taxonomy): domain Eukaryota; kingdom Metazoa; phylum Chordata; class Cladistia; order Polypteriformes; family Polypteridae; genus Polypterus; species Polypterus bichir. Next base: position 34,909,258 of record JANRMT010062842.1, read on the forward strand.
TTTAGTAGCTGTTTTTCTCATTAAATATATTTGCAATCTTGAAAAAAAATGGTTCAGATTGCAGTTGAAAAGAAAGTGGGTTTTCTCTTTATAAAAATTTCTTAATTATGTTTTTCTGCAACATGAGTCTTCCATGGTGTTCACCTAGGGGGACCAGCCTTCTCTCTGCAAGAAAGCTATGAAGACCCAGTTTCTCTTTTGTATTCCAAACATACTGCCTGTGAGGTTATATTTTTTATTTTATACAGTTGACTCAGTGTTACATCACAGCTCACAGAATTTGGGTAGCTTTGATTGCTCAAAAACTTGTATTTACTGTCTGTCTGATAGCATTTGGATGCAACATAATACTCAGAAACATTCCCATTAATTAATAATTAATAGTTTCTTAATTAGGTAGTTAATGAACTGTTTTATATCATGTTGAAATTAAGAGGTGATGGTAATATAAGTATTCAAGAGTCTTTCAGTTTATATTTTACATTTATGAAAGATGTTTTTTTTTTCCTATTTTTATTTTTGTCCTGGTAGTTAACATTTTTCACTTAGTACTGGTGAGATAGGGGTTCTTCCTATTTTCACTCAAAGAATTCTTTTATTGCTGTTATTTTTACTTTTTCAGGAGAGGATGGGTTTGGTAGAACGTAATTCTTTGGCCTTTTTTCACACCTTTCTGAGCGCAGGGCTGGCTTTATGCATACTGTTGTGGTAGCTGACCCGGACACAGACAGGCAGACACGTTCATGTCACCCACAACACATTTAATCACCATTATTTACAGTGCCACACACCCAAAAGTCCCGGCCAACAATACAATGCCTTCTCTTTCTTCAGGCTGCCTCTTTGCCTCCTCCAGAAATCTCGTCCTCTTCCTCCCGACTCTAGTCATTGTATGAAGGGAGGCAGCCCCTTTTATATCCACCCAGATGTGCTCCAGGTGTGTCACGGCAATCTTCCACTGACACGCCCCAGTGTGGCAGAAGTGCTGGCTGCATCCCCGGAAGCACTCCGGGTGGCCTTGCTCCTCTTCCCCCCGGGTGTGGTGGAAGTGCTGAGGTCCAGGGCTCCAAAGGCATAGGGTCGCCCCCTGGTGGTGACCACGGGCCCCTACAGGGTTGAGCTTCAAAGCTCTGTACCCGTGGCCCCCAAAGGTAACAGGGTGGTCGCCCCCACATGATCTGGGGAAGGCGTAAGCCCTCCTCAGGTCCTCCTGGGCATCCCGGCTGGGTCACCCCCCCAGCCATCTCCGACACTGTATAATATTTAAACATAAAAGTAGTATACAGAGTATTTATACTGTGGTGTATGGCCGGCCTTTCATCCCGGCCAATACCCCCAAGCCTCCAGGTGGAGCCCTCCCTGCAGTATGGAAGTGCCCCGAAGACCAGCAGAGCATTATGGATATTGGAGTCTTTCTGCACAGCCCTGCTGGATACCATGGGGGCCACTAGGAGACACCGCAGGGAGGAACGATGTTTATTTGCCATACGCCCTGGAAGTACGTCCGAGTCACATGGACAAGAGGAATGATGTGCTTCCGGGGTGAAGAAAAGGACTTTTGATCTGACCCGGAAGTGATAAAAGATCACATGGACTGGGGATTGGAACACTACCGGGTCAGGAGATATAAAAGAACTGTGGGAGCTCCCAGACGGTGAGCTGAGCTGGGTGGAAGGATGGCAACGCGTCTGGGAGTGGTGGAGAGTTTATTGAGTATTTGTATTGTGTATTTAATGAGTATTGTGGAAAGGAGGGTGCTTTGTGCACTACTGTTAATGAATAAAGTCTACTTTTCGACTTCTATCTGGTGTCTGGCATCTTGGACAAGGGTTCAAGGGAGCGATAGCACCCCCTATCTTTCACAATACATAAAAGTTTATATCCAGTGAAGCAACCCTTCAGGGACCATCCTTCTTTGACTGGCCTGCCTTGGGCATCATAAAATGGTATGCACATTAAGAGAAACTCATGACTAAAAGTCTGTAAGTCCATTTGTTTCTACATATTCCTATGCTTAGTTATTATGCTTCCTCCATAAATAAACTGTTGGTAACATACAATATTTGACATTTTATTTTTTTAAATGTACGCATTACTCTTTTTCCTTATTCTGACTTGTGCCAATATAATTTACTACAAAATATTTTGTATGGGAATGTATCTGAGTTATTTATTTTTTACTAGGTGGTTTTTCTTTTGTTTTAGTTTCTTTTTAATTTGATCACATAAACATAGGACAAGTAAAGTTTATTTAAGTTACAAGTGTTATGTAAAATAAGAGGAATAGGATGGACTGGAAAGTGACTTAAATTACCAAATTTTTTTTAAGATCTATATACAGTACTTAAATATATCGGTATATATTCCCCTGTAACTGGTGCTTATTTAATGTCTAAATATTTAGTCTGTATGTAAACATTAATAAGTTAATTGATAACACTTTAGGTCATGCAAAAATGCACCTACTGCTTATATACTGTCATGCAACAAAAACTTAAAGGCTTATTTTGTCTTTAGTAAAGTGTTTATGCATCTATTTGCAGTGTGGTATATTAATAGCCTTTGATACACTGGTAAAATTATTTGTGAATATGATTCACAGATCTTGTACTGAAACATGCAATAGCAAGAGAAATATGTATCATTTAAGCCACCTCTGACCAATCCAAAGTCTATTTGTTTTTTTTTGTTTTTTTGTTATTTTTAAGTAGGTCATATTGCAGTGATAAATAACCACCTTATAGAAGTTTTGTAAGAGTTATTAAGACCAAGCAAAGTCTTTGTTAAGGTTTTGTTATACAGTAATCCCTCCTCGATCGTGGGGGTTGCTTTCCAGAACCCCCCGCGATAGGTGAAAATCAGCGAAGTAGAAACCATATGTTTGTATGGTTATTTTTATATATTTTAAGCCCTTATAAACTCTCCCACACTGTTAACATTATTAGAGCCCTCTAGACATGAAATAACACCCTTTAGTCAAAAGTTTAAACTGTGCTCCATGACAAGACAGAGATGACAGTTCTTTCTCACAATTAAAAGAATGCAAACATATCTTCTCTTCAAAGAAATGCGTGTCAGGAGCAGAGAATGTCAGAGAGAGAGAACGCGAGAGAAAAGCAAACAATCAAAAAATCAATATGTGCTTTGGGTTTTTAAGTATGCCAAAGCACCGCGATAAAGCGGCATTTTTTAGAGTAGCGTCGGTATCCTCTAGGCAAACAGCCTCTGTGCAAACAGCCCCTCTGCTCACACCACCTCCGTCAGGCGCAGAGAATGTCAGAGAGTGAGAGAGATCGAGAAAAGCAAACAATAAAGCACCGTGCGGGAAGCACATCGTATATCATTGAGGAGTTTTATTTAATACGTAATACATGCTCTGATTGGGTAGCTTCTAAGCCATCCGCCAATAGCGTCCCTTGTATGAAATCAACTGGGCAAACAAACTGAGGAAGCATGTACCATAAATTAAAAGACCCATTGTCCGCAGAAATCCGCGAACCGGCGAAAAATCCGTGATATATATTTAGATATGCTTACATTTAAAATCTGCAATGGAGTGAAGCCGAGAAAGTCGAAGCACAATATAGCGAGGGATTACTGTATACAGTAACAGTAAATGAGTAATACATACTTTTTAGTACCAAAACTTGCATGTTACCAGTTATTTTATATATATGACATTCAAGGAATTAACGAAATAATAAAATATTGGAAGATGTCGATTTGAAAATAAAAAAATTGAAACAGATGTACAGTTGTTCCCCATATTTACTTGACTCAACCCAAATCTCATTTCCAATCATTTCAAGTACTTTTTTACTTATCAATTAAGGAAAAATATCATTAAAAATAAATACAGTAGAACCTGACTTAACAAAAATAAGATAGGTAATAAAATACTGTAAATCAGACAAATAGAAAATAAAATTAAATATTTTAAACCTATAATATTTTAAAAAGTATTCTATTTAGTATTAGTAGCACATTTAATTATTCATTATGCCATTTGTAAGATAGTATTACAGTTTGGGCTTACTAATCTCTCTCTCTCTCTCTCTCTCTCTCTCTATCTATATATATATCTATATATATATATATATATATATATATATATATATATATATATATATCTATACTAATAAAAGGCAAAGCCCTCACTCACTGACTGACTGACTGACTGACTGACTGACTCATCACTAATTCTCCAACTTCCCGTGTAGGTAGAAGGCTGAAATTTGGCAGGCTTATTCCTTACAGCTTACTTACAAAAGTTGGGCAGGTTTCATTTCGAAATTCTACACGTAATGGTCATAACTGGAAGGTATTTTTCTCCATTTACTGTAATGGAGTTGAGCTTGACCGCCGTGGGGGCGGAGTTTCGTGTGACATCATCACGCCGCCCACGTAATCACGTGAACTGACTGTCAACGCACTATGTAGAAAACCAGGAAGAGCTCCAAAATACGCTGAAGAAAACATGCATTATATAATTGAGAAGGCAGCGAAACAATAAGAAGCGAGCGAGTGACATATACTACCATATTCATCATTGCAGCTACTTCGGAAACAAAGCAAGGTATTAACCTAAACTTTAAATTAAGTTAATAGACAGGCTGCCGCTGGCGCATTCCATGCCCACGGGTAATGCGGGATACAAGTTTAATGAGAGAACACAGGATATAAACGAGAGTTTTTATCACTTTGTAACTAAGTTAAAATTGCAGGTGAAGGGGTGTGCTTATGCAAATTCCGAGAGACTGTGTTTGTGGGGGATTGACAGTTAAGGCGGGTGGAAGAGTCACGTCATCATATCCCCTCCCATTTACCTCATTTCGCTCTGAGCTGAGCTCCGCGGCTAACGCCGTCTTCCGAAGCAACTTCGTCACACTGCCACCAAGTTAATACACACGCTGTCTCTAGACTTTCTCCACACTGAATCCTCCAGGCACTACTTACAAAAGGTTACATTGACAATCGTGTTACGTTATTTTTAAAATGTTTAATTTTCTTAGTACAAGCACAGCTGAGAAGCTTCGATGCATGTGCTCCATAACGCGTTAAAAAATAATGCATTTAATCACACTTTGCATTACAATCAAAGGGGAACTTTTGTCAATGCATGATTTCCTGGTACACCGATTACATTGATCAGCGCATCCCAATTCATTTTAGCCTCGCACCACCTTGGTTTGAGAAGAAGTATGAAAAAATATGAGGTTAACACACAAAAACAGATCACCAATTCAAGCTTTATGAATAATCGATTCGCCATCAATAATTGTTTTGGTAAAGCCATACTCAGTGTAATCCTCCTTCCATTTTATAATTTTTCCGCCACTAGCCATGATTAAATGAACGGTAAAAAAGTAAGAGCGAAGCGAGGGTGACTTATTTAGGCAGGTATATATATGACAGCAACACTCATGACAATGTCAATCATGTTACGTTATTATTAAAATGTTTCCTTTTCTTTTTCATTACTTCTTTAACACATTACTTCTCCGCTGCGAGGCGCAGGTATTTTGTATATAAATGACCATTAAAGAGCAAGGAGACTTTTGATCATGTGAACGTGTCTGCAAAAACTGGCGTCTCCTGCCCAGCAAAAGTCGAGCAGCCGGCGCGCGCGCATAAGTGTGCCGGCCTTTCAGACACTGACTGCGCTTCTGCCTTAATTCAAAGAGAGCTCTTTTAATTTTTTTCATCCTCCCCCTGAGCTATAGCCCAGACAAGTGCAAACACGGGACCCCTTTTCTACACCGCGGCAAAATAATATTAAGGCGCTTCGCACTTTATTTTTCACGTATACGATTATGAGGTCGTCAGCTCGGATTATGAAGACACGCACAGGAGTGAAGGACTGACAGTGCCATCACAGCCGATTAATAGCTGGGACGTCTCACCAGTCTGCACAAGACCCACCGCGACTGTCCCCAAAAGGCGCTCATATCGTCAGCGAAAACATCTCTCTACACTATATAAAAGAAAAAGGCAACTTTCCTTTCTTTACACCTTTTTTTCCTTTTATCCCAAACCAAAGCCTTTCTCTCTTAACACTGCAGAGGACACAAAACTAATTTTCTTTAATTGCTGGTAAGGCACATTACCAGAGGCAGAAATTTGGACTTTCACATAGAAAATTTAATTTCTATACCACAGCCGTCGTGTAGCGCCTTTCAAAAGGGATCTACTACCAAGAGATGATCCATATACATTTTAGCTGCTGTTAGTACTACTTATCTGTTCTGTTATACCGTCTTTAAAATGTAGTTTACCCACAACCACTCCAGTAGTGCTCAATGTACCTTTACTTCTTAAAACGTTAATGTTTTACTGTTTAATAACTTATAGACTACATTTTATTATTTTTCCCTTGCACTCAGTGATCAAAGCTATACACACACATATAGACACATACATATATATATACACATATATTTATATATACCTGTGTGTATGTTTGTATGTATGTGTACTGTATACACACACACACACACACATACATACATACATACATACATACACACACACACAAAAATTATATATATGTGTGTGTCTGTGTATGTATGTATATATATGTGTGTGTATATATGATGTAGATAGGTATGCATATATATGTGTATATGTAGATATGTATATAGATATGTATATATGTATATAGATATGAAGATATGTATGTGTATATATGTATGTATATATATATGTAGACTCAAACCCATTATGACAGCAGCAATCCAAGCTGTGAGAAAACAGTAAAAAGGAGGCGTGTCAGACATCGTGGTACATTTTCTGATGCAGCAAGATGAAAACAACTTTGTGATGCTGCCGCCAAATACACAAAACAATTACTTTGACAATCATGTTACGTTATTTTTAAAATGTTTCCTTTTCTTTTTCTTTCCTTCTTTAACACACTACTTCTCCGCTGCGAAGCGCGAGTATTTTGCTATATATATATATATATATATATATACACACACACACAGATATAGATAGATAGATAGATAGATAGATAGATAGATAGATAGATAGATATATATAATATGTGAGAAAAACACTCATATCAATGACAAAACAATTACATTAACAATCATGTTACGTTATTTTTAAAATTTTTCCTTTTCTTTTTCATACCTTCTTTAACACACTACTTCTCCGCTGCGAAGCGCGGGTATTCTGCTAGTATATATATATATATATGTATATACTGTGATCGAAACAGACAAACTTACCATTTGTGGACCACCAAGCTGGCACCGCCAGCTGAACCCAACACAGACCCACGTGGGACACAAGTTCACGGCACACAGGTTTTATTTTTTATTTTTCCAACTTCCCCATTCCCCACAAGTATAACACAGTCCCAGCATGAGCACAGCACAATACCATACATCTCTTCCTTCTCTTTATCTTTCTCTACCTTCACTCCTCGGGTCAAGCTTCATCACTCCTCCTTCTGACTCTGGCTCCCAGAGTTGTGGCTCCTTTTATAATACACCCGGAAGTGCTCCAGGTGCTTGATTACTCATTTCCAACAGCACTTCCAGGTGTGGCGAAAGAACTGCCCATAAGGGCTCAGCAGCTCCTGTCTTGCGGCCTGTCTCATGAGGGCTGTCTTTCTCCATGACAACATGAACTGATTGAGTGCGTTTATAGTTCTTGGGATGAAACTGTTTCTGAACCGCGAGGAAAGGCTCTGAAGCATTTGCCGTATGAGAGCAGTTCAATAGACAGCATGGCTGAGGCAGTGTGTGCTTGATACTGTATACCGATTATTCTCTTTCCGATCAGCTGCTGTACAGCTGTGATTCCCAACTCAGATACAGCGATATAAATACTCCGAGTAGTGCAGTGAGAGTAATATGGAAAAAGATGATCCGCTGTGGCAACCTCTAATGGGAGCAGCTAAAAGAAGAAGAAAAAGGTGCAGTGAGAGTAACAACGCTAAAGCAGCTATTGTATTTAGAATAGTTTGACCATTCTGTGGACCATTATATTGTTACAGGTTAATTACAATCAGATGCATTAAACTATAAACAATATAAACAATATGCGGTTAATTTCAGTGTATTTATAGAGCCGCGTCAGGGATGTGGTTCTAAAAAAAAAAAAAAATGGAAACCATACAGGAACAGTATCACTGCTTTGACGCTGGGTGCTGCCAGTCTGCAAAACAGAGCGGAGAACTTGCGTACACCCGGGTATGGGCTACCGTGGAAATGTGCGTGTCTTTACGCCAAGTTTAGATTTTATACATCGCGATTTGAGCGTGAAAACAGGCTCACACAACATTTTTGTGCGTACACACCGTTTATACATGAGGCCCCAGGTCTCGGTGGCTTTCAAACCCCAAAACAGGATATGGCAAAAATTAGTTCACCCCAAGGATCGGGTGCCCCGGCATAGACAGATGTGGACGCTAGAGGCGCTGTTGCCCCTTTGAACCCACCAGACAGACGTCCAAGACACACATTTAAAACACCAAGAAGATTCTTTAATAATATTTCTTCAATAATAGTGCACAAAGCACTGCACACTCCACAATTCTCTAATAAATCAATAACAATAAACAATAACCAATCCTCCACTCCCAGCAGCTCCGTCACACTTCCTCCCAACTTGGCTCAATCTGCTGGGTTTCCCACAGTCCTTTTAAAGTCCATGACCCAAAAGTATTCCTTCTCTGGGTCAAACGCCTTCTTCAAGTATCCCGGAAGTACTGCGGGTTTCTGTCCTTGTGACTCCGAAGTACTTCTGGGTTAGCGTCACGGTAATAGTCCCCTTGTTCTTGGTGAGCTCCCCTTGGCGACACCCACGGCACCCAACAGGGCTGAAGAGACTGACTCTATGTCCCATACTGCCCTGCAGGAATCCAAGGAACCATTTCCATCCAGGGGAGCTGCCATCTATCTCTCCAGGGGATGTAGTGCTCCAAAAAGCACTACTGGTTTCTTCAGTTAAGGGACGTCCCGGCCGGGCTGAAACGCCGGCCATCCACCACACAGAGTAATACTGTATAGTTTACGCAATTAAGTGCCAAGAGGATTGCTGTGAATCATACATCGGGGAAACCAAACAACCACTGGCGAAGAGGATGGCACAACACAGAAGAGCTACCTCGTCAAGCCAGGACTCCGCAGTCTATTTACATCTACAGGACAGTGGTCACTCTTTCAGTGATGAAGATGTGCACATCCTGGACAGGGAGGAATGCTGGTTTGAGCAAGAAGTCAAAGAGGCCATTTACATGAAAAAGGAATGACCATCTCTGAACTGAGGAGGGGGCCTAAGGGTACATCTTTCACCATCTTACAATACGGTGATTGTAGCCATTCCCAAACTCTCTGTGAGTGCTACTCATGGCCATTGATCAATGGACAATTTGCATATCATTGATCACACAGCCCATTGTTAGTCAATGGTGCTAGTTCAGTCATTAGGCCAAGGTACTGTTTATAAGGTTGGAGTCAACTGAGCCTGAGGAAGTCACTTGGATGAGTGATGAAACGTATCAGAAAAAAACAATGTCCAGATGAAAAGAATCAAGTTTCTAGAAGATCACATGAGAATTTGAATTTACTTCTCATGTCAGTTTTGATCTCATACAATTTACAGTTATAACTACCTGGATTTGCATTTGGATTATGATGTGGTAATTTGGAATACTCATGCTTATTGTTGCAGTGTAAATTTCCATCAATTATAATATTGAGCCTTTCACAGAAGTGTAGGAGTGAGATCACAATTTTGAGTCAAAAGCCAGAGTACTCACTTAGAATACATATACTGTTTACGAAATACTTTAAAAAGATATTGGGCCTTTTTGCACTTCACAGGAAAAGTGAAGCAAATGGTCACACAAGATAGTCTTCTCTTAGTTAAAACCAGAGCATAACGCATTCTTGCTCAATATGATTTACTTTAAACATGTGGAGTGATATATTTTTGGAGTTTCTGTAAAATTTTAATTTCCCCTTGGGACTAAATACATTATCTATCTATCTATCTATCTATGATAACGGTACGTTGTGTCTCCATGCTTTTAATTCAACCTGACACAACTGCAGGCTAGCCCGGAAGCATAGTTCACTCAGATATAAACAAAATACAGTAAATAAACACAATAATGTTGTTTCATAAAAAACACACAAATGCAAAGTTTGTATGTTCTACTTTATGTTTTACTTTTGTTTAGGTAAATCTATTTTATTAATGAAGCTGGCCACAGCTTATTAGCATGCAAAAAAGTTCACCTTGTATGGCATGGTTTTAGATCAGTTAAAATTACTTCCAATTACTAATTTTAGAAATTATATTTTACTATGTATTTTTTTGTTTACATTATCACCTCAATTAATATTTTTTATTGCAGGTTCGAAACAATGTAAGGCATCATTTCCTTGTCTCCCAGATGATGAAAACAATGTATGATATAATGACATGGGTATTCACTCAGTTTGCTGTTAGTTATACTGTTATACCCTTTGTCCTTCTGGCGATGGAGCCAACTATAATGTACTACAAGTAAGCCTGCTTCCTGTCCTACTTTTTTGTTATTTTGTAATTATCATGTAATATGCATTTTTACAGATTCCAAGTAACAAAATATATATTCTTGGCTCCTACATTGTACAGTACATCCAGGTATTAGAGTTGGAATGGTGAAAAAGTATGTAACAATACAGTCTTTCAAGAGAAGTTAACTGAACTCTAGCCTTGGAACTGTCCTGACATTTTCTCTTGACATATACAAACATACTTATAACACATACTTATTAATTCTTACTGTATATGTGACCAATTACAAATAGTCAGAATTTATATATAAAAGTAGTATATACACAGATACTGTAGTATGTTGAAACCTGGTTTCATCTGTGAGGTAGTAGGGCTAGAAACAGCACCAAAATGCTATTACTATATAAAATTGCCTAGTTGATCATGAATTTTATTAAATTTACCTACTGTAAGAGTATTTAATTATATAAACAGAATGTTTCCTTTCTTTTCTTTCTTAGGTACATGTATTTTAATTTTCACATCATAAGTATTCTTGTATTAATTCTTTTACCAATTAAAAAAAAATCCACATAGTATTCAATACCACAGTTTTCATATCCATGTTAAAGAGAAATACAGGACAAGAAGAATACAGTGAAAGGAGTCATGTCTCATCATTTAAGATGGAACTTATGGATGCCTTATGGATTTGGAGAAGCACTTTTACCGTTTACATGATTGGAATAGTCAATACATTTAATTGCAACATATGGTGCAGAAAAATAGGTACTTATAATTTGGAGTATGATTGCAGATATTAAAGTGTCCTCTGAAGGTGTGATCTTCTGCCTAGAATAACTACTTAATACCATTTGTTGGAACTGCCAGTACAGTGTGGTCCCCACTGTTTACTTAAGTTAGAACTAATGAGATACAGATTATATAAGAGAAATAAATACTAATAATGGGACAGGAATTAGAACAAGAACTAATTACAAAGGTAAAGAGAAAAACACAGGACTATGAGACATTCAAAGGACAATCCCTAAAATGTTAGAGAACAACATCCAAAACTGCACTCTGGTTAAGTTTTGACAGTTGGTATATATTAAGCACTATGCTCAATTGCAGTACTTCCTGTGTATGCTCACCTGTCATACAGTGTGACTATAGTAATGTCAGACAGAAAAAGAGACTCAAACTCCCCAAAGTCTTCAACTATTTCCTACTTTTACCTAGATGTGACCACCACACCTAGGATATCCTCAGCTTCACTAGTATTTTTCTTACATAATTTTATCAGACAGTCTTGTAGGTGCCACCTTTTTAGACTTCTGGTATTTCTCTTTCACATCTAGGGACCTTCATCATAACAGAACATTAAAGGTCACCTTCTTTATCTTGATTGCTTTTCTCACTACTACCTTTCAGGTAGAAAACACTGCAATTAATTGCAGGTGCCACTACTGCTAAGATCTTTCTTTGGGTTCATTTTCTGTTTCAATATCACGCAGTAAACTTTGACCCTGCTGTAGTCCCAGGTGCACTTGCATGTGTATGAGCAATTGTTTCTTTGACATAGTGTTATGACCAGTCCACGTATATCACAGAAGCAATTGAAATGACCATTTCCCATTTCCCATAACTCTAAAACTAATTGCACAGCTCCCAGCTTCCACACCTATTCTGTTCCACTCCATGTCAGAAGTGAGGTTCTCCAAGGACAACGTCATAATCTTAAAGGCCACTTGTAATTTATTAGGATTAAGGTTTAGTAAACTTTTCTGTTCTGATGCTATAGTAATGCCACCTCTGCTGATTATAAACTTTATCTGTAAATACACCCCTTATTTTTTTTGTCCATTTACAGCATACTGTACATCCAATGAAATTGATCAACTCCCAATTATAACTAAATCACCAATCTTGTAAAGAATTGAATGTTTTTAATGGAAACATCCTAGGGCTAATTTCTAACTTGAGATCAATACTCCCAGGATATTTTTTCTCTGTTCTCTCTTGCTTCCTACCTGAGGCCCAATTGACTGTATCTTGTACATATTATAGGCAGAGTAAGTATTTCTGATTGCAAACACCTGTCATTCTTATGTGTATATGCAGTATATACAGTATATTTTTTCATGGTTTGTCTTTTGACCTTCTGCAACTCTTAAAATATACAAATCCTAAAGGGAATATATAAACAAAAGTCCACAACTCCTAATGAAATATTTTGTCAATGTGGTTGTTCAAGTTAAAAATAAAATGATTTTTAACTAAATGTGAAGTGTTTTTTGTATTTAACCTTGAATGTTGGATATGACTTTGGCCTGAAATTATTAATGATTGTTTTAGTAAATAATTTTAGCACCCTAGAAAAGACAATATAATTTTCAAGTGTTACAAAGCATACAAAAAAGAATTTGAACAAAATTGTCTTTCCATTTTTAGCCATGCTGGTGCAATTTCATTGCCTTCTGATTCCTTCTATACTTTCAAAGTGCACATATTTGTGACTCAGTACTAAAGCTGGAAGTAAGGTCTCCTGGCTATATATAAAACATAGCAGCACTAGAAAAAATCCAGAGAAGAATGACTAGGCTGATTCCAGGACTGCAATTGTACGAGTTGTTATAAAAGATTAAAGGAGGACTATTTAATTTTCAGCAAATAGAGATTAAGAGGTGACATGACTGAAGTGTATATAATTATGAAAGAAATTATTACAATGAATCAAGACTATTACTTTAAAAGAAGAACACAGCAGCAGAGTTGGAAACTTGTTAAGGGTACATTTCACAGAAATGTTAGGAAGTGTTTCTTCAAATAGAGAACTATGGATTTATAAAGTAGGTTACCAAGTAGTGTGGTAGACATTATAACTTTAGAGACATTCAAAACACAACTTGATCTTCTTTTGGAGGAATTACGTGGATGGATTTACAATGTTTGTTGGGCTGAATGGCCTGTTCATGTCAAAATGTGTCTGATGTTCTAATATTCCGAAAAATATGCAGGAACACAGAACGGTACAAAAGAAGAGAACAGGAGAAACAAATAGAGGGTTGGGGTTCCAGTAGGGGGAAAAACGTTTAATTTTAGGTTGTATTAAAGTGTGATAACAAATGGCCTTGTGAACACCATTGCAGAAATCAGCCAGTATTTTTTCAGAGTAATGTTCATTATGCAGGAGACATGGGGTCTCATGTATAACTCCATGCATAGAATTCCCACTAAAACATGTCATATGGAAAAAAGTGGAAATGTGCTTATGCGCAAAAAAAATTCAGATGCTAAAAACTGTGCATAACCCAACTTCCACACACTTCCACTCCTTAACGCACCTGCCGCCCCACCCTGACTCCTTCCAGAATTTTGTAAACCCATGTTAAAATTTAATACATTACAACATGGCTTGAATAGAGACAAGAGTTTTATGGCCAGGTATGAGGATTGTTTGCATCTCTCAGACTGACACAGATAACCTGTCTACAGACCCATATTGTTTTGAAAAACTCATCACAAACTTCAAAGGACTTTGTTGGACAGTTATCTTATCCAATGATCTTGACCATACAATGTTCTTCTCTCTCTTGTTAAATTAATCTTAGCCTGAATGAATCTAATAATTTTTTTAATTTAAGATTTTTCATTTAAAGGTTTACCAATGTTGTTTCTTGTCCTAGTGTGTGTATATAAACATAGGGTACTCCAGTTTCTGTATTACATCTTGCCTGAAGAAGGGGCCTGAGTTGCCTCGAAAGTTTGCATATTGTAATCTTTTCAGTTAGCCAATAAAAGGTGTCATTTTGCTTGGCTGTTCTCTACCTTTATAATGGCTAACAAGGTACAACACCCTAGTACTACATATTTGAATATGTAAATCAATATAAATAGCCCTTTCAGTTGAGTGTTTTGTTAAAAGACAATGGCAAACACACGTATAAAAAAGAACATTTTCACCAGAAGCAAAGTGGAGGTCTTACTCAGTGAAGTTGAGGCAATGAAAAACATACTTTTTGGTGGCTTAGGCAGCGATATGAACAATAAAAGGAACTTGATGAAATGAAACTCAAAAGTTTAAGTTCAGAAAGTCGCACAGTGCCCAAAATAAAAAAGTGGTCAGATGTCAAAGTCCACATGAAAATGTGAGTCGTAGCCCACTGTCTGAGTGTCATACGGAAGCATATTAGGGCACAGAGAAAAGAAAAAAAAAGAGTACAGAGAAGAAAATAAAAGGTCGAAATGTCAACTTTAATCTCTAAATTTCCACTTTAATCTCATAGTTTGTCATTAAAGTAGAAAGTTGTAAACTTCATCTTCAAATTAATGCTTAATTTACTACTTAGTTTCTCAAATCCCATCATAGCTGAAGTAACACGTTAAATGCTTTTCATTCTATGTCTTCTATGTATGTGAATCACTATGTGCTTCTCAAATGGGCTTTCTCTTTCACAGACACAAGCGTGCACACACTAATTGCCACATAGAATATATGACATTCAAGGACATTCTTTAAACATTTTAGAATACTAAGATGTATACTTGATATAATTTTCATGATGAAATGCATTAAAGTGTATATAAACATGGGGGCACTTTGAGTTATACTCAAGTGTGCCTAATTGTGTTTACAGGGTTTAAAAGCGCTGCAGCGTACAGTACAGTAACTTTAGTGCTACAGCTGTTCTATCACTAAGGAGTTGCTCTTAACTGTTAATATTACTAACAACGGTTCCCTGACACATTGACATACAACACTTGAATATCATAAAGAAAATAACTATCACAAGTCAGCAAGTCAATGAAGAATAGCCCCTGCAACCATATAGGTATGCACAGGGCCACCTCAAAGGTACATGATGTCCCTAAGCAGTGGGGAGTAGATGCTATATCTTTGAGATTGGAACACATTCATATATGTACAGTGACATCCAACAAAAGAGCTTATTGCCACACAGAGATCAGAGCATGTTTACATTTGTATATGAAATCAAAGAACTCAGAGAGCAAAATAAGCTCATATAAGTATGTTATGTGCAATGTGCAATAGTGATATCCGATAGGAGGAGGTGCTTGGAGGAGCCTTGATACCCCACATTTCATAGAGCACCTTTGCTGTTGCCTACTCAGCTTAAGCCTATAGTTGGGCCTTGGTATGTAGCTCATCCAGACAGTGATTGTTGTTTTTGCAGTCAAAGAACAGAAATTTGTTCAGGTTACTGAGAGCATGTCAAAAATGATCCTAGATCCTGGAATACAGATTGGAAGTCACATCTGAAATATAGGGACATTACTGGGTTCCTTCTTTACTCAACAGTGCAACATCAAGAGCAATTCAATCTGCAAAGCAACAGCCAACTAATTCAGCAGAGATTTTATTGATTCCTTCTGTACTGAAGTTCACCACTACTTATAATGCTGGAACTGATTATTTTATTCATCACCCATATGGCAGTGATATAATGTGTGGAAGATTCACACCAATTCCACATACCCAATCCAGAGCTGAGATTTATGGTTGGAACCTGAATTTCTTCAGCAACAGGATAGCTGTGGCAGGTTATCATAAATAGTCGTATTCTGTATAGTACACTACCCTTTGGGTTGCCACAGATACTGTATACATGCTGACCACAGCCAAAGTGTGTGTTATTTGGGGACATAGAGATGGAAGACTAAATAAAAGTAAACCTTTCTTCCACAGGGAAACATTTGCTTTCTGTGTTTCAGCACTCAGTTATATCTCCCTTTCATATATGGAAGGGCACAGAATGACTCAAATCACAGAAGCAGAGGCTGGAAGGGTGTCCTTCAAACAGAGTTAACTTTCATATGCACAGCAAACATTTTATGCTTTTAGAAAGAAGACAGTGAGGTGGGTTTACTGGTAAATAATGCCATAGGCAGAAAGTAAAAGAAGTTATATGTGATATTGAGTCATTGTTGTAAAAATGGAACCAAAGCAGAACGTTTGTAATTTCCTCTGGGGTGGTTATTATTCCATCTAAATGAGAAATTTACTGCTGAATAGCCATGAAAGCTTATATAAGTGTCATTGTGATAAACTGTACAATTTTTTAATAATTATTTGACTGTTAGTAAAATAATTTTGAAAAGAATCCCTATATAGACCTTTAGAGTAATAAGAATAGAAAAAAAGGAACACCAGATTGAATGGAGAGGAGAAATACCATGCACATTCAGCATTTAGTGTTATTATTTGATTGAGCCCAGCATTTGGATAAATAATGTGTTGATTTCATACTCTATAGCCTTGGTCATGGTGAATATTTGGATGCTGTACATGTTTAGTTATATCTGCTGCAAAAATGAGGATTTCCATACTCCCCAGTCAAAGGATATATGGAAAATCATCTTGAGATAGTCATGTTTACCTCCAGTTTGACAGAATGTTAACAGAATAAAAAATATTTTACCCAAGTCCTGCGTACAGATTACAGTACCTTGTCATTTAACACTATTATACCAGCAAAGTTAACCACCAATCTCCTCAATTTTAGGACTTAGCATCACCCACTACGATTGAGTTTTGGACTTCGTAACTTCCTAGCTTCTGCGAATTGATAGCATCACATCCTTCTCAATGACCCACAACATAGGCACTTCACAGAGTAGTGCGGTAAACCCCCATCTGTACTTCTTGTTCACCTGTGACTGTGTGAAAAGGCGCAGCATCAACTCCATCATTAAATTTCATGATGACACCACTATCATGGGCCCTATTACCAACAATGATAAGACAGCTTACAGAAAAGAGATCTACCTACTAACACAGTGCTGCCAGAAGAATAGTCTCAGCATAACTAAAGGGATATTTATAGGCTTTAGAACGCAGAACGGAGACCACACTATTATCTACAATGAAGGGGATGATGTTGAAAGAGTGAGCAGCTTTAAATGTTTTGAAGTGACTGTCACTAAAGAAATGAAGTGGACACAAAACACAAACAAACAAAGTCTATGATATCAGATACCAAAGTTGGCATTCATTAGACTATTAGAGGCGAATTCACTGTGTGACAATTAACACATTCCCCACCCCAGAACACTGCATGCAGAATGCCAAGAATTGTGGTTTCCAAATTTTGGCTGTAATGGTGTCAGTTCTTTCCTTACAAACTCCATTTAACTTTATATATCACTGGACAACATTGATCTATGTCAGATGCAGGCCCAAACTCCAACCAGTTTAGAGGTATTACTTCTCAGCAACCTTGGAAAGGGGGCTGCTGCTCAAAGTACCTAGCAAATAAAAAGGAGTATCAAGGCTTTGCTATACAGTATATGAAATTCAAACATTGACATTTACATTTACACCAGCTGATGAAGTCCCAGTGTGCCTTGTTTAAAGCATCATGGGAGACTGAAGAAATGTAACTGAAAGCTTCATTTAATCAGTTAGGTTCATTTACACATAATAACCTGGAAGCTTCAAACACTCCAGTCAGCATACAGCTAAATGGTATTTTCTAGAAATGCAGCTTTGCTATTGAGTATTATGGAAAATCCCAAAATAGTTAATAATCAAGTGTTGTGGGTGGATACTCGGTTAAAAGAAATACAATTTCTTATACACAAACTATTATTAGGGTACAAGATACACAGTTAAATGTTATCTTATTTTTTAATTAAAATGTACTAGTACAACTGTTAGGATGTCCTAGTTAAACAGGTAGGCAATTTCAAGTACAGTTTTCTCTTACAGTACATATCTGGATCTAGACTTTTTTGCCAATCGAGAGCTTAAGCTTGGGTCTATGATGGCATGGCTTAAATTGTCTGTACTGGTCCCCCAACATCTTCTCCCTAAAAAGGCAAGAAAGAGAGCGGATTATGCTTAGGTGTTAGTAAATTGACATGCCAGGATCATGAGGATTGTGGAAAATAATTAACTGTTTCAGTTCAATTTGTTTGAGGGTGGTAAGCAAAATTCCTGTGCCACTGAAACAGTAAACAGTGTGTGGTGGAGTGGTATGTTGCATATAATAGGATAAATATTTTCTATATCTTTATGTAGAATTATCATTTCACTTGCTATGTTCAAAATTCATGAAAAATGTACAAACACTTTTTTCCCCTCTACCTCCAAAACTTTAGGAATGCTGGTTTTAATGACTATTTTGCTGGCCACCTTTGACAGAGAGAGCTAGTTTTACAGTTTAATGACTTGCATTTCCTTCAGTGGTTGTTTGTTTGAAGGACGCTGATGAGAAACAAAATTACTTGAGGTGGGGAGTAGTGTCTGAGCTATTTCATTAGTGAATATCTCAGGATGGCGTATTTGTCAGGAGCTGCACAGGGGCAATAATTAGAAAAGCTTACAAAGGCATGTTTTCTCTGCCATGATGCATCCTTATGGAAGCCAACCAAATGATGACCTGAAAAAAGCAGGCGTCCTGGGCCTCTGCAGATGATGAGATAACCAGGAATTAAACCGAATGAAATTACAGTATAAGTTATTGCACCATCTGAAACCACACATCTAGAATTATCAGGTTGTATGTTCTTGGTTTAAAACAGTGGTTCTCAACCTGTGGGGCGGGCACCCCTAGGGGGGCACGAAGTAACAAAAAGGAGGGCGCGAAGATGTGAAAAAAATAAAACAAGAATCAAAAATATGATAAAAAATCTGTTGAAACCAAAACAAATTAACTTAAACTACATTCTGATACTAGAACAATAAATATAGAGTTAGATAAATGTCGATAAAAGTTAAGTAGGTATAATAAAATATGCATCTACATTTCAAAAAAATGTTAGGGGGGGGCGCGATTAAAACTGTTATGAAAACTCGGGTCACAAATACTTAAAGGTTGAGAAACGCTGGTTTAAAAGCTACATTAGTTAGTATTAAGGCAGGGTGCTTCTGTCAAAATGTCAATCAAAAATGATTGATGACTTGAGCGCCCCTCCCCTCTCCTCTGATTGGTGGGTTTAAATGATACTCCCAGCCCCTGTCCTGTGATTGGTGGGTTTAAATGATACCCCCACCCCCTGTCCTGTGATTGGTGAATTCAAACCTGTTCCCTCTCTGGCCCCACCCAGGCTTCACCTTAATCCCACTCCATCTACCAGATTGGTCAAGGTTTGTGTCAAGAGCAGTTTGATGGGTGTTGATCCCACCCAGGCCCCACCTTAATCCCACCCCACCCACCTGATTGGTTCAGGGTTTGTGTCAAGAGCAGCTTGATGGGTGTTGATCCCGCCCAGACTGTGATGTAGGGAGGGTCATTAAAATACACAGAGGGAATTGGTTGTTAATTTGTTCCTGTAGACAATTGGAGGATGAGCACTGCAAGAAAACGTGAGTGAGTAAAGAGTTTTGGAGTTTGGAGAAGCAACTGGTCTTGTGTGTTTTTCCATAGCAGACACAACAATTTGGCGAACACGGATGGCAGACTTTTCACTACCACCCCGACACCTTTTCTTGCCCTGCCTGGTGACCCCCCTGTTCCATGGAGGACTTGGAAACAAAGTTTTGAAACATACTTGGAGGCGTTGAAAATCTGGGAGATCTCAGACGCTCGCAAACGCACTCTGCTGCTCCACTGCTTGGGCATAGAAGGTCAACGCATCTTCGCTACACTCGGTTCAAACACCACCTACACGGAAATGGTTGCCGCTTTAGATGCTCAATTTTCAGACTCATGCAGTGTCCTTCTGCGCCGACTCATCTTTCGTCAATGTGCACAGTTACCTGGTGAGTCAGTTTTGCAGTGTGTCACAAACCTTCAAGGTTTAGCTGGGCAGTGCAGATTCGGCAATTTACAAGACGAGATGATCCAAGATCTATTGATCAAAAAGACTAATAACCCTCAGATTCGGGACAGACTACTGCTGGAGGTGGACTACCTCGCAATAAATCGCGCAGTTGACATAGCAGTTCAAGTTGAAAATGCAGAGCGCTGCAGCGCCAGCATTCATGAAGCTGGAGTAAACAATCCTCTGGCCGCATCATCGTCATTGAATGTGCAAGCAGGATCTGCCGACCTTGATGCTGTTTTCCCAGTCCAGTACGGCATGATATAATACAGAGTCTAGTTGTGGTAGCTGTGGTTCAAATACACTTACGACAAGAGCGCCTGCTTGTCCAGCACAAGGTCAGAGGTGTAGAAAATGCCAGAAAATGAATCAGTTCTCCAGATGCTGCCTTTCTGCACCTGCATCACAGCAAACAGTTCAGTATGCTCAATCTTCATCGAGTCAGCCTTCTACAGTAATCCACACAGTCAACTGCAAACAGAATAATTTCAAAGTATGCCATGTTTATTTGGAAGACGTCTGCCTGCCTTTGCTAATTGACACTGGTGCTAAAGTTTCTTTATTGAACTGGGAAACATATTAGACCTTTTTCTCACATCTTTCTCTTCAGCCCCCAACCATGCCACTCCGAGGATATGGAAACACTAAAATTGTAATTCATGGAATTCTTCATTTGACTGCACAGTATGGCACTAAGTCCCTTGCCTTTTTTCCATTTCACATCTCTGCTACAGGTTCGAACCTTATGGGCTTGGATCAGTGTTTGGGCCTTGATTTTTCACTTGTTGACAGCAGAGGCATTGACATTCTGTTGGTCTCTCCATCCTGGGCACAAAAATGGCCTGCTGTTTTTAATGGCCTTGGCTGTCTGTTCTTCTTTACACATCAGCCACTGATTAATTCCTCTGTTCCTCCTGTTATACAGCCACTGCGCAGGGTGCCTTTAGCACTTCGTGGGGGAGTGCTTTCAGAACTGAAGCAGATGTTGGAGGCTGGCATAATAGAACCTGTGGATGCATCTCCATGGGTCTCAAATCTAGTCATTGCAAAAAATAAATCTGGTGGCCTTCGTGTCAGTGTGGATCTTTGAGCTGTGAACAAAGCTGTGGTGCCAGATAAATATCCGTTGCCGACTACAGAGGAACGTACTACAGTTTTTAACGGTTCTACAGTGTTTTCCAAGATTGATTTACGTCAAGGCTACCTACAGGTACCTCTGCATCCGGACAGCAGGAATTTAACTGCTTTTGTGACCCACATGTGCGTTTTCCATTATACGAGGATGCCTTTTGGACTTTCTTCAGCGCCTTGCTGTTTCCAAAAAATCATACACACCATCTTGCAAAACATCCCTGTTTGTTGTAGTGTACCTGGATGACATAATGGTGCATGGCTCAGATAGTGCAACTCATGATAGACGCCTCAATTTAGTGTTTGCTGCTCTGGCCCGGAATGGACTCACTGTGAATGCAGAAAAGTGCCTTTTTGCTGCCTCACAGGTAGACTTTGTTGGTTTTCACCTGTCAACACATGGAATCTCACCATTACAGTCAAACGTAGATGCTATACACAATATGCCTGAACCATCCACTGCATCCGAGTTAGCTTAATTCCTGGGAATGATGGCATACTACCTCCGTGTCTGGGCCTGTGAGCGTTGGCATGTTTATTTGTATGGTAGACACTTCACACTTCATATTGACCATCAGGCTCTTACAACTTTGCTGACCAACAGTGGCACTGGCCACCGTCCTTTCAGGATTTTTCGATGGGCAGATTGTCTGCGCCATTATAACTTCGCTCTCCAGTTTACCCCAGGAAGAGAAAATGCAGTCGTTGACATGCTGTCACACATAATGACTGTGCAAACAGTTGTAGAACTACACCAAGGCATGGAGGCAGATCTGGTACAGCTGTTGCACTCTCCCCTTCAAGATATTGTGTTCTTTCAGGAACTGCAAGAAATCTCCAAAAATGATCCCCTTTTCACAATCCTTCATGTCTACATCACTAATGGATGGCCATCCATAGTGTCCTCTGAACTGGAGCCTTACTTTAGAGTGAAAAATGAGTTGTCCATTTGGAATGATCACTGCATTGCAAGAGGAAACATTGCTGTCATTCCAGAACCACTCCGGGGCCGTGTCTTGTCAATGGCACATGAGGGTCATCTTGGCATTGTCAAAGTAAAGCAGCGACGTTGTGAATGGGTGTGGTGGCCAGGTATTGATCGGGACATTGAAGCCCTTGTCCGTGACCATGATGCCTGCCTGTTAAGTGGTAAGACAGGTTTGCCACCCACCCCTCCTCTTCAGCCTTTGGTTTGGCCTTCTCATCCATGGGAACATCTCCAGCTTCACATTTGTGGAGAACTGCATGATGTTCCACATCACCAGAGGTTTCTGATTGTGGTCTATGATTTACATTTGAAGTGGCCTGAAGTTTTTCCTGTGGGCCCCATTATCTCAAAAGTTGTAATAGACATTCTATGTAATTTGTTTGCTCGATGGGGACTGCCTCATGTTAATACTCATGTGAGTTCCAATCATTCCTATCAGAAAGAGGATTGAAACATATTTGTACTGCTTTCTATCACCCACAGGAAAATGGTGGTGTAGAACGCTTCAATCAGACTTTAAAAAATGGTATTCATGCACACCTGACTCAGGGGTTTTCCTTCCACACAGCACTACTGGAAACTCTGCATCATTATCGAGCAACCCAACATTCTACAACAGGCATTTCCCCTGCATTCCTAATGCTAGTACGGGAGCTGCAGCTTCCTTTGAACACATTGAGTACTTGCACCATGACCAAACTTCCCTCAGCTTTACAAGCCTCAATTAACAGTAAACAAGCAAGAATGAAACAAGAGAGTGGATAAAACTCTCCATGCCCATTCTCAACACATACAATTGCATGACTGGGTACGTGTTAGAAGACCCCAGTGACATAAGAAGTTGTTGCCCTTTTGGTCTGCACCAATTCGTGTTATGTACTGTTTAGGCCTTTCAAGTTTTTTACTGGAGGATGGTTCCAGATGGCATGCTAGCTGCCTCAGGAAAGTTCTTTCGCCCATGCCACCATCTTCACAAACAGCTGTTGCAACTTTTCAGCCACGTCTAGAGGACAGAAATATGATTACTATCTATATCTATCTATCTATCTATCTATCTAATACTATCTGTACTACTATTACACTATCTACCTGAGCCTCAGAACCCAAGCCTTCCTGTACCATACCCCTCTACTGTTTTTGCTCCACCTTCACCTGGAAGGCTCTCTCCAGCTCTGGCTGACCTGCCAACACACTCAGACAAGATTTTTGTTACAGCCACTTGAATTCCTAGGGCACGACAGTGACCAGCCTATTTGTAAGACTAAGTGACTACCTTTAGTACATAGATATTTTTTTTGCTCTTTTGGGAGGGGGGGAAATGTGATGTTGGAAGGGTCATTAAAATACACAGAGGGGATTGGTTGTTGATTTGCTCCTGTGACAATTGGAGGATGCTCACTGTAAGAAAACTTGAGTGAGTAAAGAGTTTTGGAGTTTGGAGAAGCAACTGGTCTTGTGTGTTTTCCGTAGCAGACACAACGCAGACCCCACCTTAATCCCACCCCACATGCCTGATCGGTTCAGGGTTTGTGTCAAGAGCAGTTTGATGGGTGTTGATCCCGCCCAGACCCCACCTTAATCCCACCCCACCCGCCTGATTGGTTCAGGGTTTGTGTCAAGAGCAGTTTGATGGATGCTGCCTCTACATTGCCCCCCGGTCTGTCAAGACCTGTTTATTGGCTGGCACCCCCCACCCGCCCCTTCTCCTGAGGCCCTTTATATCAAAAGAACGACCTTGGCATGATTCCAAGGCCTGATCGACATGTCCAGACATGTCCCTGCTTATACCCAACCGGCCAGGTCTCCCTTATAGCCGCTCCTGCATAACCTCTCAACGGTGCTGGAGCATGTCCCTGCATCTATCTATTATTTTAATATTATCACAAGATTAAAATATCTATCTATCTAACCTTTGCTTTATAATTTGTAAAAAAAAAAAAGGAAAGCCTGTTCTATCTAAACCACTTTTAATTGCTTTCTGTACGTCACAGTTCGAGTGAAACAGCTCCCCCATCTCACATCTCTAAAAGAAATCACTCTCCTTATTATAAATTCCGCTATAAAAAATACTGTTCTTTTTGGTATATACTGTATGTATGTATATATAAGCGTTCAGCCGGACACCGACCCATTACACAGCTGCCCGCTTAAAACAGGTCAAGGGGCACACATTTGATAAAAGAAATCACTCTCCTTATTATAAATTCTGCTTTAAAAAAATACTGCTCTTTTCGGTATATATGTGTGTATATATAAGCGTTCAGCGGACACCGACCCATTACACAGCTGCCTGCTTAAAACGGGTCAAAGGGCACACATTTGCTAAAAGAAATCACTCTCCTTATTATAAAGTATGATTTCAAAAAATCCCTGCTCTTTTCTGTATATATAAATAAGCATTCAGACCTGTCTATTACTGAATACTGAAAGATGAATATCACCGAAAGACAAAATGGTGCATCTTCAATATCTTATTAGAACAATGTTTTCTATTTATTTTTTATGGATAGGACTAAATGAAATATAATTATTGTTAATACAGTCTATTCTCCCAAGAGTCCCGGCAGTCAAGATCACTTCTTCTTCATCCTAGCGTTTATCCCGCATGGCAGGGTCCGCTTTTCTGCAAATCCGTCTCCATTTGGCACGATCGAGGGAATCTTCTGGGGCGGCATTGACGGTCTTCATGTCTTCCTTTATTCTTTCCATCCACCTCTTCTTCGGCCTGCCACGTGGGCGCTGACCACCAGGATCAAGCCTCATAGCCGTTTTTGCTACCGAGTTGTTGTCTGCGCAAACGACGTGTCCATACCACCGTAGCCGTGCCTCGCGCATTTTCTCCGTGATTGGTGTGATGCCGAGGCGCTTTCTGATGTCTTCATTCATGACTTGGTCCCAGCACGTGAGGCCTAGGCACCACCTCAGCATTCACATTTCCATCGTGTGTAGGGCCTGCTCATGCTTGGCAGTGGCTGTCCAACACTCCGATCCATACAGGGCGACTGGGCGGACTATAGTCTTGTAAATCTTGGCCTTGAGGTGGTCAGGCATTCGGCGGTCACACAGCACGCCCGTTACTTGGCGCCACTTCGCCCACGCGGCATTGATCCGAGCTCGCACATCAGGAAGGATGTCCCCGTCATTACTGATTGTTGATCCCAGATACTTGAATTCATGGGTCTTCTTTAGGTCTTCTCCGTCGATGCTGATAGTGCCATCGGTTTGGAGGCCAGCTTCCATGTATTCAGTCTTCTTGATGTTGAGTCTCATGCCATGGTCGGTCAGGCGTGTCTTCCATTGCTGCGTGTGTTGTTGCAACTCACTTCTAGATTGGTTCGCCAGGAATACGTCGTCGGCGTATAAAAGTGACCATGGTTGGGGAGTTTGGAGATCGGCGGTCACTGTGTCCATACAAAGGATGAACAGAAGGGGCGAGAGGGCCGAGCCTTGGTGTACTCCCACGTTGATGGGGAAGGGTGGTGAGATTCCCACAGGACATCTGACTACACTGGTGACGTTTATGTAGAGCAATTTGACCCAGTCAACGTAAGCTTCCGGGACTCTGTGAGATCGCAGTGCATGCCAGATAAGGTCGTGTGGCACTCTATCGAATGCCTTCTCCAAGTCCAGGAATGCCATGTGGACCATTTGATTTTTCTCTCGATGTTTCTCCACCAGCAGTCTCGCGGCATGTATGGCGTCAGTGGTTCCACATCCCTTAACAAACCCACACTGGTTAGGGGTGATCGTGACGATCCGTCGCAGGCGGGCGTCTAGGATCCTTTCGAATATTTTCATAGTGTGGCATAGGAGGTGGATTGGTCGGTAGTTGGCGCAATCGGTGACATCGCCCTTGGCTTTCCAAATGGGGACGGTGACGCTGGTTGTCCAGACCGCTGGTATCCTGCCCTCTCTGACGATGTTATTGAATAGGGTGCTGAGAGCGGCGGCTCCTTGCTGGCCGAGGAGTTTCCAGACTTCGACGGGAATGTCATCGGGGCCAGGCGCTTTTCCATTCTTCATTTTCTTCACGGCATCCTTGATCTCAGCAGTCGTGATCGGCGGGACTGGGCCATAGATGGGGGCAGCGCTGTGGATTAGCGGGTGGGGAAATTCTTCATTGCTGATCTGGAAGAAGTGCTCACTCCAGCGTTCAAGGATAGCTGGTGGATCGTGCAGGACCTGTTGATTGACGTCTTTGATATGTTTCACTTGGCCGATGTCCTGCGTTGAACGGTGTTGGCTGTTGGCCAGGCGGTATATCTTGTTCGCTCCTCCAGGCTCGTCCAAGTCGTGGTAGAGCTGGTCATAGTGCGCAGTCTTTGCCACTGCCACCGCCTTCTTCGCCTTCGCCTTTAGGCTCTTGTACCGTTGGTAGTCCTCGTCTTCTCTAGACTGGCGCCACTTCTTTAGCGCTGACTTCTTTTCTTTCACGGCGCTTTGGACTTCTGTGTTCCACCACCATATTTGCTTGTCGATAAAGCGCTTTCCTGGCTTGGTCTTTCCTAGGACGTTGGTTGCTGCTTCTCGGATTTGGTCGGCTATCTTGTTCCATCTGGTCTCGACTAACTGGTTGCTGTTGTTGTTGAGGTCGATCGATCTGAGTGCTTCGGTGAGGTCCCTTCTGCCTTCGGCCATCCTCCACCATTTGATCTTTTCCTCATTGGTGGTTCTCACTTGTCGCCGTTGGCTGAGGTCTAGCTTGAGGTCCATGACGAGTAGCCGATGTTGTGGGCAGATGTTGGTCGACGGGATTACTTTGACATCGGTTACCAGTTTCAGGTGTTGCCTTCGGGTGAGAAAGTAATCAATTTGCGTTTCTCTTCCGCCGCTAGAGTATGTGACGAGGTGTGATAGCTTCTTCTTAAAGAAAGTATTGGCCACTGCAAGATCATGCGTTTCCGCACAATCCAGGGCACGTTCCCCGTCCTTGTTGTGGCTTCCGTAACCTTGCCCGCCATGAATCCTTTCATAGCCATTCCTATCTCGCCCAACGTGACCATTGAGACAATATATTCTTCGGGTCCAAGTGCTCAAAGGTGGGCATCGAGATTTTCCCAGAAATCTTCTTTGTCTGCTTCCGAACAGTTGGTCTGGGGGGCGTAGCAGGAGATCACTCGCTTGGTGATGTCACCCGTGTCGATCTTGAGTGACATGAGCCGATCCGATAATCGAGTCACTTCGACCACATTGTCCCGTACTTTCTGGCTGACCACTATTCCCACACCATTTTGGGGCTTGTTGCCGTTGTAGAATAGCTTGAATCCATCGCCTATGTCCCTTGCCTTTGCACCAGTCCATTTGGTTTCTTGGATGCACGCGATGTTGATGCGGCGGGTCTTGAGGGTGTCAGCTAATTCTCGGCTTCGTCCTTTCATCATGCCGATGTTGAGGGTACCCAATCGTAGTGGTTGTTGTTGTTGGACTCGCTTCTTTCGCCTGCCTCGTCCATGGGCAGGTAGCCCTTGTCCAATTCCCACGACGCTCGGTCGAGGGCGCCGCGCGTTGCCTCCGGGGGACGCCCTAGCATTATCTTTCAAATTTTGAGACGGTATTGCCATTTGATGCGACCAAGAAATGAATCGACCGATGTGTCGCTCCACCTGACGTCGAACACCCTCACTGTTAGCCAATTTCCCAAAGGGTGGTTGTTACCAGCCGGCACCGCGAGGAGGTGGTGATGGGATTTTGCCAGCCGGCAGTCAAGATCACGATATGGCATATTATTGATTATTATACGTGTCAAACGAGTATGCTTTAAAAAATGTATTGCTAAATCCTTATATTTTATCCTTAGGTCAATATTTTCAAGCTGATTCTTTGATTTATTACTCGGAAACCAGTAAGTCCCTTTTTAAAAAAATATATGTTTAAAATGAGAGGGGCTGGGGATTTAAAATCCAAAATGACGTTGATCATAGGTTACCGTTAATTATTATGCTCAGTACCATCTCTCTGTGTGTATGTGCATGAGCACGCTTGTATGTGTATAATATAAGTTGTAGCATTTTATATTTACTTCTATCTATCTATCTATCTATCTATCTATCTATCTATCTATCTATCT
>JANRMT010062842.1:34937739-34990096 GCA_026402145.1 Polypterus bichir lapradei
TCTATCTATCTATCTATCTATCTATCTATCTATCTATCTATCTATCTATCTACATGTATGATTAATGTACAAATACAATGTTCATATTACTGAAGCAAACAACATTAGTTTCTTCTGTTACCGAAACAGGCATTCCAATCAATTAGTTTCTGTCTCGACCAGGCTGTCTGTTTTATTTATGTCTTTAGATTTTAAAAAGTTTTTATCCATCTTGGTGTAGGGATTACACGTGCGTTTTGTTAAAGAGAACTTTGTATGCAAAGCGTAAGCGAACGTCTGTGTAAAGTGTTTAGGATAGTTACAAATAGCAGATAATGTGCAAGAGTCTATCTAGCTATCATAAAAATAGAATTTTTATATTTACATGATTCTATCTATCCATCTGAACTTGTCATGAAATGGGGTGACGAGGATTAAAATGTGCAGGGGATTAATTAAGTGCATAAACGGAGTGTGGGGTTATTTGTGTATATGGACGTTTGTATAATGGAAAATTTGTTGCGACACATTAATGAAGGTTGTTTTAAAAATGAAAATCTATATATCTGTCTATCATATAAATAGATGTTGCCAGCCATTTATTTGCATATGTACCGTTGCAGTGACATCCAGCCAGAGCTGCTATAAGACTCACAGTGGTGAGAGGGTTACCCTTGAAACTAATATCAGATCATTTTGTTTGAGCTTCTGTGTGCACTGGAAGGGGAAATGTTGTTTTAAAGATCAATCTGAAACAGCTTCTCAAAGGGAAGCTGACCTGTCCAATCGTAGTAAGTGTCATTTTAGGTTTCAGTTTATCGAAGAAACATAGATTGTATACATAACGCCAGATGTTGTGAAAAGGTGTCTTTAACTGAGAAGGCCAATCCAGATCCTAGTCCACCGGGTGTTTTAACGCAAGTGTTGGACGGTTCAGAAAATCTATGAATCTGCCAAAACTGGCAGAACCTACAGACCGCGCAATCACCGCCACCCTCTGAGAGCAACTTTCAGCATTCTCCTCTACCATCTGAGATCAGCCTTAATTCAAGCCTCCTGCATTCTCCTCTGCTATCACTGATGCCCTCTGAATGCAGCCAACGTTCAGCCCTCCTGCAATCCCCTTTGCCATCAATGCCTCACTCCAACTACAGGCCTTGGCGAAGAATTCGTCATTCACCCCGGTATTCCCTTCATCTGTACAATAAGCGGAGCCGGCAAGAAAGACTGGAGTGGGCACAGGTGGCTGCGTACCTTCACCGGTTACTGGTTCAATTTGTAGAATCAGAGTCTCCTATGAACATTTCCAGACCCAAATTGAGGTTGTATATGATACATATGTATGCTTTTTACGTGGTTATGACCCAAGATTAAAGGATAGGTTTTATATTCCTTTTTCATTAAAATAACATTGACTGCAAATTGTTATATTCTGTGATCATAACTACAACCTTTGATTAAATTTAGGTCATGCCTGAAAACAGGCATAGCGGCAGCAGCAGCGGCACTGACAGCGACAGTGACTGTGAACAGCCTGGAGGGGCTAAAGGTAGGAAAAGACCGTCCAGTGAAAACCTGAGACTATTAAAAAATTCTGATGAAACAGCCGCCTTGAATGCTCTGCTGGAGCTATTGAGGAAAGCCTATTCTGAAGCCAGAAAATCTTCAGATCTAGGTCCTTCACAACAGCCTAACACACTAAACACTATTGTAAAATCCCCACAACCTTCTATCTCAGGTACAAGTAGATCCCCACTTCAGCACTTACCTGTTGACGACTTGACTACGTTGACCAGCCCAGTAATACAACCTTCTACCTCAGGTACAAGTAAGGCCCGTCTTCAACACTCGCCTGTTGATGAATTAACAGCATTGGATAATTCAGTCTTACATCCTCAGACTGGAGTCAGAGTGACTAGTCCATCCAGGGCAAACATGAGCGTCGACGCTAACTCTCCACAGCCATCTGCCTCACATATGGAGAATCCTTCATCTCCAGAGCCATCAGTAAGTTCCCCGCAGCCCTCTACCTCTAGATTAAATAATTTGGCTATAACTGAGCATTCAAAATTTAACAATATCGAGATTAGACACCATTTCAATTTTTCAGAGGCCTACAAACTTGATTCATTTGCAGGAGTTTTTAATCATATACACGAGACCCTTCAGCAAATATTAGACAGTTTTGCGTGCACTTTGAATCCTAAGGATCTAGTCTAGATGGAATTACATGTTGATTCTCTCAATCCCAGTGTTTTTCCCTAAGCACCGCTGGTACACTTTCTGTTGAGGATTTTTTTAACCAAATTGAATTACTTCACAGTCACACTACTATTTTAGCCGATTCAAGTCTGATGCTAATCATTCAGGTTGTGAGGACCCCATCTGGTGGTGCAGGGGCCTAGGCGTAAACCATGTACCATTTTCAACGATATAATCGTGCAAAAGAAGCGGAAGCACATATGGATCTCCATCAACCCGGATGATCAGTGCAGTTTTCCCAGGGGCTTGCTGGCTGTATTAAACGATAGGTACAGAAACAATCAGAAATTGTGCGAACAAGAGGCCTGTCAATTGCACACCAGGGCTGGTTTATCACCAAATCAGAAAGTAGTATTTTCAGATGTTGAAAAATTTGAGAGGGTAATGGGTATTAAAATTATCATCTGGTACCGGGCACCGAACACTAGCGCTCTATTAAAATTTGAAGCGTCCTGTGCCAGAAAACCAAAGACGGCGTTCCTGTTTTTGCACAATGAGCATTATTACTGTATTTTGAATCTGAAAGGATTTCTGGGGTTTGACTATATCTGCAATTTCTGGTACTCTGGATATTCTACCCCATCACGACACCGCTGCGAACATCACTGTGACATCTGTTTATCTACAGACTGTCGATGGGTTGACGATGAGGCTATTCGATGCCCCAATTGCAATCGTTTTTGCCGATCAATGTTTTGCTTCGAACTCAACAAAATGCGTAAATTTAATGAAAAGACGCGTCAGTCTGAAAGCATCTTCAACGTCTTTAAAGTCTGTGCTCTCTGTTACCAGACATACAGCGTGAAAGCCGAGTCAAAACCTCACAAGTGTCGTCACACTGTCCCATTTGTAGAGTTGAAATAAAAGAGTCTGATGAAAATCATCAGTGTTTTATTCAAAGCTTACCGCAAAGACCGGTCCACAAAAAGTACGTGTTCTACGATTTTGAGTGTCGTCAAGATGTCGGGACCCACATCCCAAATTACATCGACTGCATGTATTGGAATGATAAATCCTGGAGTTGGGCCAGTGAGGACTGTGTAGCAAAGTTCTTTGACAGATATCAGCACCCGAAATACCAAGATAACATGTTCATAGCTCACAATTCTAATTGATATGACGGCTATTTCTTAATGAAGTATCTCGTCGACAGCGGTCAAACCCCATTTGTTATATAACTCAGGGATGTAAACTAATGTGTTTTATAGAAGAAGATTATGAATTGAGATTCATCGGCTCGTTGAATTTCTTACCTATGAAATTTAGCCCAAAGCCATGGGGTACCAGGCTCAAAAAGGGTATTTTCCCCATTTCTTTAACACTGCTGAAAATCAAAATTACATCGGTCCATACCCAGATCCTAAATATTACAGCATTCAACACATGATGAGCAAGGAAAGAGATTAATTTTTGTCTTAGTACGAATCGATTAAACGTGAAACTTTCAACTTTAGACAAGAAATGGCCTACTATTGCAAAAACGACGTTGTTATTGAGAACAGCTTGCATGAAATATAGAGAGGAAGTTCTCAGGATTGGTTATATTGATCCTTTTCAGTGTATGACCCTAGCTTCTCTCTGTCTGTCCATGTACAGACAAAATTGCATGCCTAATAAATCAATTGGAATAATTCTGAGTGATAATTACAAAATCCACAAAGCTTATTCTAATGCTTCTACTCAGTGGTTGATATTTGTTTCTGAGAAAGAAAAAATAAACATTCGGCATGCCCTGAATCATGGTGAAGTAAAGATGGTATCATTTTATCTAGATGGTTATGCCAAAAGTCAGGGTGTGCCAACAGCATTTGAGTTTGCTGGCTACTTTTATCACGGTTGTCCAGAGTGGTACGATGCACAAGCCAAACATCCTCTCATGGGTACGTCTTATGCCGAATAGCACTAATGCGGCCTACTGGAATGGCTTGGGAGAGTTTGTGTTTCGTACAGAGCCATTAGCCGTTATGAATATGGTTGATCTAATGCAGAACTTAAACCTAGGGGATGGAACGAATTTGTCAAGGCCATGGCCAGTTTGAACATTCCAGCATCCGCCGTGCCAAACGCCAACACAAGGGAATTTCTGGAGAGTTTCAAACCTTCTGCCATGGACGGTGTCGCTGCCGCTGATTCCGATATACCTGTTGGCAAGAAAACCAGATCTTGCAAAAAGAATGAACAGACTCCTTATTGAAATGTAAATATATTTTTGTTTAATAAAATATTAAATTTGATTACAGAGTTTGCCTATTCTTTATTAAAAATCTCATGTTCCCGGTTTTCACCAATGAGAAATGGTCTCCACATTCTTAATACTGTGTCAAATCAAAGGCAAACGGGTTGTAGCCCCGGGAGAAGTCAGTATAGCTGATGGCTAGAGGCATGTCTTTCAAATGCTTCCAGAGAACAACATGAGGTTGTAATATTCTCGAGTTGTGTTGTCATTAGCAAAATTGGGCTGAAATGGCTTGGCAGGAATCTGCTTTCCGTCCAAATACAAGGCCAGGAACTCCATATTGTTATGCTTGAAATTGAAGGGGTTTCTGGCGTACTCCCCTGAAAAGGCATCATTA
The DNA here is from genome assembly GCA_026402145.1 of Polypterus bichir lapradei. Classification (NCBI taxonomy): domain Eukaryota; kingdom Metazoa; phylum Chordata; class Cladistia; order Polypteriformes; family Polypteridae; genus Polypterus; species Polypterus bichir. The sequence goes on from JANRMT010062842.1 coordinate 34,942,554, forward strand.
TCCACCATGCCAATGACCACGTACTTGGGCAGCTGACCCAAGAACAGGTTCTCCTGATTGCACACTCATATCCCAGCCGGCATACTGAGATCTTTCATATTCACTATTTCCACAGGTGTCTTGGCATTGGCGAACGTGAGAGCGTGGGCGTGCCCTTATTTTACTGCCTCTGAAACTTTAACTTTCTTGACAAAAAGTGCGGCGGAAAAAATGTTTACTTTGTAATGCTCTGCATCTCCGGACATCAGACAGAATTCATTTTTGCTCCGCACCATTTTAATTCTGACATCCACACCATTTAGAATTAATTTTTCTTGAAAAAATAGGTCGGAATGAATATGTCTGAGGAGTTCTACTGTTTTACCCTGGGATGTATAACCATCTGTTTTTTTGAATCCCTAATTCGGACCGTCCAAGGCCGTGTTTTCATGTTCATTGGCCGTGTCTTTGCAAAAAAGACCCACCACAAATTGAGAATTGAGAGTTTCATTGCTGTAATTTAGCAGCCCCTTGAAAATGGAACTGTTCAGGTAAATGCTGGAACTCTCTGATATTAAGCCATCTCCCAGGGTCACTTTTGAAAATAAACCAGCTATCGGATAATTAACAAAGGCTACCTTGGCAGTGGCTGCAGGATTAGCTCCATCGGCCTTGACGATTTTGCACTTGACATGTAGAAGTGTGTTATTCAAGTCCAAGTAGTCTTCACTGTTTCCTGTAATCAGAAACTCTAACAACGCAACTTCAGATAGAGCTGAGATGAGCGGTACATTGACGTAGATTTTTTGTTCTATGCTAGTCTGAGTATATGGCACCATGAATGAGTCCAGTTCGGATTTCACACACTCTTGAGACAATCAATGAACGAAAGACATGTTGAGTTAAAAAATGTTTTTTCCGTGGGCACTGGACTTATCCTTGTGGCGGAGAGAAGAAAATGATGTAAAAGCTGAATGGTGCATCTTTTTGATGATTGGTCCTGCACGTGACACGGGAGGTCTCTTATGCTTAGTTTTCCTCATCACCACAGCCCCAAGCCCTCTTGATTTTCTTCGCTTCCTCGAGTCATCGCTCCGGACATGGCCCCCGCCACCACATCTTTAACAATATTCTTAGCAGCTGATTTAATGTGGAGTTTGACAGTTTCGAATCCTCTTTTCAAGAGATGCAAAGCTCTTCTAAACAGCCCGTGAAATATCCTACCGATACCAGAACCATACATTGTGGGGGCCCCAGAGAACCCGGGGAGTCCATTGCCAGCTTGGGATTCATAATAATACACGTAAGGGCTAGGGTCCTGGTAAGTTCTCATCTCTGTATTAGTCGTGCATACACTGCTTAGCGGGTCTGAAATGTAACTTGACTATGACCTTGCCAAACTGAAATGGAACCGATTTGTTCTGATCCATCTTTATTTCAATGGTCAAAGTATCAAACTGAGTCTTGCTGAATGGAACGTAGTGCAGCTTGTCATAGGTGATTGTGGTGATCTTGTTCATCTCATCCTCAATATGTACGCATCTCAAGAGAGTTACGTAGCTGTCTCTGACTCTTTGGTGAGACACAATGTCGCTGTAGACATACAAGGTATAAAACCCTGCTCTGATATCCGCGGGGTAAGGAGCCTCTTTCACAATGCCTAAGGTTATGTCCAAATGAGCTCCTAAATCATCCCCAGCTGCCCCCTGACAAGAAGAGTTTCATCCTTCGCAGAGGCTATGACGTAGAATCTTCGCTTCAGCGTGCTGTAGTGGAATCTCACTATGTTTTCCAGTATCGTAGTGACTGCTGAACCGGCCTCGATAGATTTAGGTTCTCTCGTAGCAACGTCATTCATCTTGGATGTAACTTTCTGGATGCTAGAGTAATAGCCTGCAGGAATAGTGTAAAATCTGGTTATTCACAGGTACACAACGATAAATTCATTATCCAGTTTGTCTAGGGTGCTCCAGGTGTGCGGATACTGAATTTCGGTCAGGGAAACCAGGAAAACATCCCTGGAAGAATTGCTGGGAAGAACAATGTAAACACTTTTTCTCTCCATTGTAAACACACAGTTAATGAAATACTATTTTTGATTTTCAGTATTTAACGTCTTGCGTGTAACTTTTAGGGATCCAACTGTTAAACTTGTCAGGCCATCCAAGCCATTTCACCAAAATATGCATTTTTCTATTGATGTTTTTTTTCTCCAAAATTTTTTCAATCCTGAATATGTCTGTACCTCGAATCTTTTGTAACTCAGCGTCGTAAAAGGACCCTATAATGTCTTCACCATCATAATCTTTGAGTTTGTAGACAGGCAGATCCTTCGGGACTAGTTCAGAAACTGTAAATACCTCGTCTGAAAATATAGTTCATATCCCTTTGAAAAAGGATTCCGGGATATTGACACTCTCACCATATCTCCGACTTTGAATTTATATTTTGGGGGTCTTTTGGGTTTAGTTAGGTCATATAATGTTTTAAAGACTTTCCAAGAATTGGAACTATTGACCTCGGCAGGGGCCATTTTTATGCTATGGTGATAGCTCAGATTATAAGATTTCACCAATTCCTGTAGCACTTGCAGATAGGAACAAGTATTGCGGGAGCTGAAATATCTCCACATTTTGGTCTTCAGAGTTCAATTGAATCTCTCAACCACCAAAGCCATTTACTAGCAGTGGTAAAATGTTTTATCCCGTGTTTATTTAGCAAGCTTTGAAATTCCCGATTGAGAAACTCTTTACTGCTATCGGTCTGAAGTTTGACAGGAACTCTACCTTCCTCCAAAATTTCTCGAAAAGCCCTCGTCACATCTTTATCCATTTTGTTTTTCAGAACCCTGACCCAGGCATATTTCGAAAGAATATCTACACAAGTCAATAAACACTTGTAACCTTGGTTATAGTTGGCAAGGTTTGTCATATCCGCAAGATTGATCTGCCATTGTCCATCTATATTGGAAACATACACCTTATTTCTTTTAAAATGGATTCAGGTCGGTTTATGTATTATGTAGGTGTATTGCCCAGATAACCACTCAGACACCTCTTGATCACTAATATTGTGACCCGATTGCAAGAGAGCTCTTTTCAAGGATTCTTTACCCCCCAAGGACCCAGCATTCTCAGACTTATAATATGTTTTTTCCAAGACCTTCTCCATCGCCGGTGATAAAACAGACACTGACACAACTATCAACTTAGAAAACATTTATTTAGCTAGTCTGAGTGGTTCAGACTGGCATGGCATCAGGCTCAGAATTACCAGCAAGTTCTGACAAATCAGCATATTCAAGGTCATATTCCCCAAAGGGGTTCTTACACACATCAGGATCAAGGTTATACCTACAAAACTCATTTGCAATATGGCGGGTTACAGAGTAGGAGTGTTCATCCATTTCATACAATGACTGAATTATAACATCATGAATAGAGTAGGTATTTTCAAGTTCATCAACAGACTTTTCAATCACCACATGTGTTTTGTGAAAAAGTAGAAAAATGTTATAATACCCCAGAACTTTCAAAGCCAGTCATTTCAGCCAAGGCTTGCGGAAAATCTTCAGGATCTTCTGAAAGCGTCCTATGCAGTTTGCGATATCAGGTTCAATGAGGCAGGAATGTCTTGTCTGGCTGGGATGGTCTATCTCGCAGCCTTGACAGTATTTTTTCTGGTCGCGGTAAACAATAATGTCTAGCAGAGCCGTCAACAGCCCTTTAACAAGTTGCAGGGCCTTTTTCCAGTTTTCAGGCAGCACACCATCAGGAAAATCCATATCTGTCTCAGAAAGTCCGATCGACATCGGTTCCTGTGGAACTTGTCTGTTCACCCACGACTGTCCTGGAGCTAGGTAAGAGGTATCCGTCTGAGCACAATTAGCGGAGACAGGGGTAGGCATCGATGGTCCTGGAGACTGGAATAAACTGTCTGCCTCAAAGACACTCGACCAGAGACAGTAATCAATCCATAAACTTAAAAACAATGGGTCAGATTCTTAGTTGTCCTGAATGCAGTTGATCTCGACCTCCCTGTCCGAGTTATAGAGTTGGTAAGATTCGGGCATTTGAGCTTCAGGCGGGACACCTGAGGTTGTTACGCCTACAACAGTTATTTCAGAGTCTGTAGCATCCGATATGCGGAGAGCTTTAAAAGCTTCAACGAATTCTGAAATTGCAGGGTCTTTGATCTGGCACCGGTTTATAACAGGCTGAGTATTTATTGTAAAATGGGAGAGGTATTGCTTAGAATAAAGGCGGGGTTTCCATTTAATCATCACTCAATTCTGTCAACTTAGTCTGGTACTCGACCGCCATTTCAGCTTTCAGAAATTCCTGCATTGAATGCCAAAGGCTGCAGGCAGTTATCCTTTTCGTCATCGCCTGATTCTGACCATGTTTTGGACAACTTAGTCTTTCCCTTGTCTGCCGCTTCAGCTTGTAGAAACTCAGGCAGCAAATGTCTTTTAACACCTCTCATCCAGTCATAGAGCCTGCGGATCCTACGCTTCACTGGGGCATTGGTAATAGATTCCATTTCTTCACAGAGTCTTTAGAGCCAAAGAAAATGAACTGCTTTAATTCAAGTTTGACATGTCGATCAGGCATTGGGTTCATGGCAAGGTCTTTCTTTTGATATAAAGGGCCTAAGAATAAGGGGCAGGAAGGGGGGTGCCAGCCAACAAACAGGTCTTGATAGACTAGGGGGCAATGCAGAGGCAGCCTCCATCAAAATGCTCTTGACACAAACCCTGAACCAATCATGCAGGTGAGGTGAGATTAAGGTGGGGTCTGGGCGGGATCAAAACCCATCAAACTGCTCTTGACACAAACCCTGAACCAATCAGGTGGGTGGGGTGGGATTAAGGTGGGGTCTGGGCAGGATCAACACCCATCAAACTGCTCTTGACACCTGGAGTAGTTATTCATGCACTAAGTAAACAAGATTAATTTAATACCTCCTGTCCTAGCATGAATTAGAAGGACTATGGGTTTCTATTAAACAAAGAATGGCCTCCAGAATAGCCTAAATTAAATGGAATTAGTTATATAAAATAAAAAAAAAAAACAATGACGGCAGAAAATATGATCTTAATCTTTTACTGGGCATAAGAAAATGTTATTAAACCAAATAGTTTCAAGATATCACAACACTGAAGATAAAAAGTACATGTCAGCTGTGAAATAAGAGGAATGGAACAACTGGAATACAACATCTTTAGGTAAGAATGAATAACTTTGTTTCCTTATTCTTTTATGAAATCATTGAATTGACATGGCATTCATTATTCAATGTAGGATTTGTGGAAGAACATAAAGAAGCATGAAGAGAGATGTTAAAGGCTGGCAGAGGAACTGCAAATGAAGATACTGACCAGACAGATGATCTACTGACAGGGATAATGGAGAGCCAGCAACCTTTGGAAGACATATCAGATTATAACCATCTAGATAGTTTAGATGAGGGAATCACACACCTTCATCGAGTATATGAGTATAGTATATTACACTTTGTCCTTTTTTTCTCTTCTGTCAAACACCCATTTGTTTCAGTGTCATCTGATACTTTTCCATTATGTGACACATCTTCCTACCATTTTATTTGTATTTATATGACAATGCATATGAACGGTTCTTGTTTAAAGAAGAAAGTTATTAATTGTGGACAGGTGTGAAGAGTTGTATGGTGATTTACCATCCACATTTTCAGAAGCAAGGTTGGCAGTTTCGGCCATTATTCTTTACTAGACAAAAAGACTCCACTGTCCATGAAATGCAGGCTATTGATTTCAATCTGCTTAAGTTAAATAACATAAGGAGGTTCACGAAATAAAAATGAAGATATGGCAAGTAGAAATGGAAATGTAGGTGAAGGAGAGAAATATGCAACTGTCTCAAATGTCACATAAATACATTAATCTGTAAAATAAATATTTTGTATCAACTCATGTTGAATATTGTATGGCTGTCTCTGTATCCCAGCAAAAACATAAACTTCTACTTTTAAAATATATTTTATTTTCTCATTACATGTTGAAATATATCTCATCTATACAGAATGGTTAAAGAGCAAATAATGACGAAAAGGTCTACTTAAAGAAAGCATCTCTGCAAGTCGTTCTTTGTGGTCTGTTATAATTGGCGACACATTTGAACAGTCATGCTTTCCAATTGGAGGATATGGATATTCGTGCCATTTCAGGTAGCTGTGACAAGCTGCTGTTGCAAAGATGACAATGCAAAACTTTCTTGGTCTGGAATGTACTATTTTTTTAAAGGCAGTGAAATGACTCTTAAAAACACCAAACGTGTTCTACTTGATCCGTAGTGTGGCTATTAGCATGGCTGTAATGCCACTGCTCACTGTCTCCTGAACATACAAACTATCACCAAGCAATATTCCATTATGATTTAATTTTTCAAGCTAAGCATACTGAGATGAGAAAGGAAAATCCACGAATCATGAGTTACATCTTTCCAACATGCAACAATGGTTGAAAACTGTAATATTTGAGTGCATACATTTTGGAAATTAATGGAGGACCAGATCTTGCAGTTCCTGTACTCCTCATCTGGAATAGAGGCACATTTGAGGGGCATATGGGTTCTGTCTATACAGTGTGAGAGATGGTCGACAGCTTATCCCGGCCAACACATCCAGGCCACTAGATGGAGTCCTCCATGCAGCGTGGAGGTGCCCCAGATTCCCGCAGGGCATCGTGGGAGATGGATTTCGACTTCACATCCCTGCTGGGTGCCGTGGGTGCCATCAGGTGACACTGCAGGGAGACACAGGGATTTCTATTTTCCCTATAGCCCGGAAGTACTCCCAAGTCACGGGGACAGAAGAACAGAAGTACTTCCGGGCTGAAGAAAAATATAAATCTTTAACTGACCCGGAAGTGCTAGTGAATCACATGGACTGAAGGACAGGAGCACTTCTGGGTCATAGACTATTTAAAGGACTATGGGAAACCCAGCAAGCGGAGCCAGAGTTGGGTGGTAGAGTGACAGAGCTTCTGGGAGGAGAGGAGGATTGATTTATTATTATTTGTATTGGATTATTGATTATTGTGGCATGTTTGGTGTCTACTGTGGCAGAATATCAAAAGGAAAAGAGATTAAAATTATTTCTAGGACTTTTGCTTGGTGTCCTGGACATTTGTCTACAGCAAGAGTTCCCAAACTTGCTTGCTTTGATACGTTCGATAAGACAATGCACAGATACTGTATGTTTGTGTTACATGTATTTTCATGCATTCTTACGTGTGACTTACGTGTTAATGACACATTTTACCTTTTTGTTCGCAAGTTTGGTATGTAATGTGTTTTTATCAAAAAAGTGTTTTTTTGAATTATTTTACTTCTTAATTAGGTACCTATTGGAATGATAGATATTTTGAAGTAACAAACAAATAGCAGTAGTAAGGGGGTCTATTTTTGCTGTCGTTGACCCCCCAATTTTTTTATTGAAACTATCAACCCCTAGAAAGATCAAATCGACCCCAAGGGGTCGATATCGACCACTTTGGGAACCCTTGGTCTACAGGGTTAGAGGAGCGACCCCTACTGTCACAACAGCTTATGATTCAATCCCATATTCACAGACTTGTACTTTGTAGTTAGCATTAGGAAAGTTGTTATTTCCTTTTAATTCAAATGGGTCATGAATATTCTCTGAATGATTTTACATACTGTTGGTTCACTGACACCTGATATATCTCCACATGCCAAAATCATTAAAGTTATGAGCACTTGGAGCTGTTATAGGCCATCCTTTTTGGATCAAAAAAGAAAGCCTGGGTTTTAAAAGTGAAATTATCTCCACTGCATTTTGAAAAATAATTTCATCAAAATGTTGTAATGGGTCTCTTATAAGGATGTCACAAGAACTGATACTTTAGTACCAAGTCGACAACAAAGTTCTGACAACATAATGGTGGTAGCTTTTTCACAATACTAATAATAAGTGAAAGTAAGTACTGTACTCGTGCATGACTGGAAGACACAATAATGCGTGAGAAAAACGTTAGTAAAAATACATATAAAAATGGCTCACAGTAGTGATGATACACCAGCACACAGTTGGAAGTGTGGTGTCGTGGTTAAGGCATTGGACTTCCAATACTGATGTTGTGGGTTCAAATCCCAATACTGACACTGTGTGACCATGAACAAGCCACTTGACCAGCCTGTACTCCAATTGGAAAAGCAAAAAAAAATAATTTTATCATAACTGTTGTTAGTCGCCTTGGATAAAGGCGTCAACAAATAAGTGATTGTAAACATCAAAACTTGCTGAAAAGAAAAACAGTAGAAGCCATCTCTGGAAATGTTTTTTGTTCGAGACAGTAGAATTTCAGTTCTTATTATCATTTAAGAAAAAGCGAAAACACATACACACATAGTATTTTGTTATTGCTGCTTTTATCCTTTTACAGTTATTTTATAGTTAGTTATTTAAAAATAAATTATAGTGTGCTTTGAGAGTAAACAACATGACCGATTAGATGAGGTGTAATCCTTCAGCTTGTAGTGTTACAGAGTTGTAAGAGGACACAAAATGATGGTGAGATAAATAGCTTTTTATATGCAGTCCCTAAAAAGAAACAGGCTTCATATTAATTCTGTGATTGCATCAAGCACTTCTACAGATATCTATTTGTGCATCCATCCATTTTCAGTTTTATGCACTTCAGGGTCATGGGGAAACCTTGGATGCATTGCTATTATGCAAATGGGACTGTGTACACTGGCAGTGCTAATAACAGTTGTAGCAAATAAAAATTAAGGCAAGCTTCTGACAAATTTGGCTTTCTAATATACAGTTAGGTCCATAAATATTTGGACAGAGACAACTTTTTTCTAATTTTGGTTCTGTACATCACCATAATGAATTTTAAATGAAACAACTCAGATGCAGTTGAAGTGCAGACTTTCAGCTTTAATTCAGTGGGTTGAACAAAAAGATTGCATAAAAATGTGAGGCAACTAAAGCATTTTTAACACAATCCCTTTATTTCAGGGGCTCAAAAGTAATTGGACAAATTAAATAACTGGAAATAAAATGTTAATTTCTAATACTTGGTTGAAAACCCTTTGCTGGCAATGAAAGCCTGAAGTCTTGAACTCATGGACATCACCAGATGCTGGGTTTCCTCCTTTTTAATACTCTGCCAGGCCTTTACTGCAGCGGCTTTCAGTTGCTGTTTGTTTGTGGGCCTTTCTGTCCGAAGTTTAGTCTTCAACAAGTGAAATGCATGCTTAATTGGGTTAAGATCAGGTGACTGATTTGGCCATTCAAGAATTTTCCACTTCTTTGCTTTAATAAATTCCTGGGTTGCTTTGGCTGTATGTTTTGGGTCATTGTCCATCTGTATCATGAAATGCCGCCCAATCAATTTGACTGCATTTAGCTGGATTTGAGCAGACAGTATTTCTCTGAACACCTCATAATTCATTCGGCTGCTTCTGTCCTGTGTCACATCATCAACAAACACTAGTGTCCCAGTGCCACTGGCAGTCATGCACGCCCAAGCCATCACACTGCCTCCACCGTGTTTTACAGATGATGTGGTATGCTTTGGATAATGAGCTGTTCCACGCCTTCTCCCTACTTTTTTCTTTCTATTATTCTGGTAGAGGTTGATCTTGGTTTCATCTGTCCAAAGAATGTTTTTCCAGAACTGTGCTGGCTTTTTTAGATGTTCTTTAGCAAAGTCCAATCTAGCCTTTCTATTCTTGAGGCTTATAAGTGGCTTGCACCTTGCAGTGCACCCTCTGTATTTACTTTCATGCAGTCTTCTCTTTATGGTAGACTTGGATATCGATACGCTGTCATAAAAACGAGACATAGACAGATAAAGGTTTGGGGCAGCCACCCGTGTAATATGGTATCCTGGCTACAAAAGTCGTTCTTATCAAAATAACCAGCACTGAAGTGCATACAACGGAGTCCAAAATGAGACTGAGGAAAAAGGGAAAAGGGGCAGGTTTTTAAAGGGGAAGACAGAAAGTGAGGTCATAAGGATCAAGCACGTGGTCTTCAACCATTGGATCACAGACGGACGTGACATCAGAGGGGCTGGAGCTGGTGTGGTTGACCTCCATTGGCTCGGTCCCGGAAGTGATGTCAGGAGAGCCAGGTGGAATCCCCCGGGAATGGTCTACAGGCAAGGGAGAAAAACAGTCAGTGTACTCTGCCACATCCCAGCATGCCTCCGAACTGCCTTCACTCAAGCCCTTTAGCTGCCCCCCATGCGCACGTGTGTGACAAGGCCCTCCCCTTAGCCCAGACCTGTCGGGTCGGGCGACCCTAATCGAGAGGTCGTGAACCCGAGAAAGAGCATCAGCATTGGCATGGAGAGTGCCCCGACGATGAACAAGCGAAAACTTGTACGGCTGTAGGTCAAGAAACCACCTGGTGACCCACGGATTCGACTCCTTGTGCAGGGCCATCCACTGTAGAGGTGAATGGTCCGTGACAAGGGTGAATTCCCGGCCCAACAGGTAGTACCTAAGCTGAGTAATCGCCCATTTAATCGCCAAAGCCTCCCTTTCCACCGCTGCATACCTGGTCTCCCGGTCCAACAGTTTCCGGCTCAGGAACATGATGGGGTGCTCCACACCATCGACATTTTGGCTCAGTACGGCGCCCAGGCCTGTGTCCGAAGCGTCCGTCTGGAGAATGAAAGGCAAAGAAAAGTTAGGTGCCATCAAAATAGGTGCGGATGTAAGGGCCTGTTTTAAGTCACCAAATGCAGCGCCTGTCTTCTCAGTCCATACCACAATGTTCGGGGCCCTCTTCTTTGTTAAATCAGTCAAGGGTGCCGCTCTCTCAGAGAACCGGGGTACAAACCGACGGTAGTACCCGGCTAATCCGAGAAAGGCTTGGACCTGCCGCTTGGTTCGCGGACGGGGCCATTTCAAAATGGCATCAACTTTGAAGCACTGTGGCCTTACGGTACCCCGACCCACCAGGTAGCCTAAATATTTGGCCTCGCTTAATCCAAGGAAGCATTTCTTGGGATTAATCCGGAGCCGGGCCTCACCAAGTGTCCGCAATACCGCTCGGACATGCTGTAGGTGTTCCCTCCATGTGCTGGAATAGATGACGATGTCATCCAGGTAGGCAGCACTGTATGAGTTATGAGGCCGGAGCACTTTGTCCACCAGACGCTGGAAGGTTGCTGGAGCCCCGTGTAACCCAAATGGAAGGACACGATCCTGCCAGTGTCCACTAGGGGTACTAAACGCGGTTTTTTCCTTCTCGGAGTCCATTAAAGGAACCTGCCAGTACCCTTTTGTCATGTCAAGTGTGGTCAGATATCGAGCCTGTCCAAGCCTCTCGAGGAGGTCGTCCACGCATGGCATTGGATAGGCATCAAATTGGGAGACTTGATTAAGCCGACGGAAGTCATTGCAGAACCTCCAACTCCCGTCAGGCTTACTGACAAGCACAATGGGGCTAAACTTTCCTCAATCACACCTAGTTCCAGCATGCGCTTGATCTCAAGTTCCACTTCAGCCTTTTTTGCCTCGGGAAGACGATACGGGCATTCTCGGACAATAACCCCGAGCTCTGTCACAATGTTGTGCTCAACCAGAGAGGTCCTTCCGGGGTTTTCACTGACTACCTCCCGAACGGCCCGGATAACTGCTTCCAGCTCCTGCCGTTGTCTAGGACTTAAGTCCGTACCGAAGTTAAGGTTGTGTGTGTGAGCGAAGAGCGAGCGGGGCTGGCCGGAGGAGGGATCGGGGTCCCTGTCCTTCCACGGTTTCAGCAGGTTCACATGATAAACCCGCTCCTTCGGCCGACGATTGGGTTGACTCACCAAATAGTCGACCAGTACCTTCCTCTCCTTAACTTCGTAGGGGCCTTGCCAGTGGGCAAGCAACTTAGAATGGGAGGTAGGCACTAGGACCATGACCCAATCTCCCGGGTGGAACTCCCGAAGAGACATGCCGCGGTTGTAATAACGGGCCTGTGCTGCTTGAGCCTTTTTCCATGTGACTTTTAAAGAGAGGCCAAATCTTTCCAAATCTATCACGTAACTGCGTGATATACTCTAATATGTTTGTAGAGGGAAGAGCCTCTTCTTCCCATCCTTCTTTTAAAATATCTAATATGCCCCGAGGTTGTCACCCATACAGTAATTCAAAAGGGGAGAACCCCGTGGAGGCTTGTGGGACTTCCCGATAGGCAAAAAGGACGAGGGGAAGGAGCTGATCCCAGTTCCTTCCATCCTCGCTGACCACCTTACGCAGCATTTGTTTGAGAGTTTGATTAAACCTCTCTACTAATCCGTCGGTTTGAGGATGATACACCGAGGTCTTTAAATGCTTTATTTTCAGTAACTTGCCAGTTTCCTTGAACGTCTCCGAGGTGAAAGGGGTCCCCTGATCCGTCAAGACTTCCTTGGGGATCCCCATGTGCGCAAATACCCCTAGTAATTCCCGTGCGATGGCTTTAGAGGTAGCTGAGCGCAACGGAACAGCTTCGGGGTATCGGGTAGCATAATCCACGAGGACTAAAATGTACTTGTGTCCTCGGGCTGAGGGCTCTAGGGGTCCAACCAAGTCGACCCCGATTCTGTGGAAGGGAACATCAATCAGGGGAATAGGAACGAGAGGAGACAGGAGAGCCAGGTGGAATCCCCCGGGAATGGTCTACAGGCAAGGGAGAAAAAGAGTCAGTGTACTCTGCCACATCCCGGCATGCCTCCGAACTGCCTTCACTCAAGCCCTTTAGCTGCCCCCCATGCGCACGTGTGTGACAATGCCTACCCCCTGGAGAGTGTTGTTCACTTGGTTGGCTGTTGTGAAGGGGTTTCTCTTTCACCATGGAAATGATTCTGCAATCATCCACCACTGTTGTCTTCTGTGGATGTCCAGGTCTTTTTGCGTTGCTGAGTTCACCAGTGCTTGCTTTCTTTCTCAGGATGTACCAAACTGTAGATTTTACCACTCGTAATATTGTAGCAATTTCTCGGATGGGTTTTTTCTGTTTTCGCAGCTTAAGGATGGCTTCTTTCACCTGCATGGGGAGCTCCTTTGACCGCATGTTGTCTGTTCACAGCAAAATCTTCCACATGCAAGCACCACACCTCAAATCAACTCCAGGCCTTTTATCTGCTTAATTGATAATGACATAACAACGGACTTACCCACACCTGCCCATGAAACAGCCTTTGAGTCAATTGTCCAATTACTTTTGAGCCCCTGAAATAAAGGGACTGTGTTAAAAAAATGCTTTAGTTGCCTCACATTTTTATGCAATCTTTTTGTTCAATCCACTGAATTAAAGCTGAAAAGTCTGCACTTCAACTGCATCTGAGTTGTTGCATTTAAAATTCATTGTGGTAATGTACAGAACCAAAATTAGAAAAAAGTTGTCTCTGTCCAAATATTTATGGACCTAACTGTACACTGCAGGTCCAGTTAATATTTTAACTGTGATTACTACACAGCCTAAGCAATAACAAAGTCTTATCCGTCACATAACATACTTTGAAAACAGCACATTGGAAAAAAACAATGAAACAATGGATTGGTGTAAATTAAGTTTGATTTCATATAGGAAATGAATGTTAGGTACAAAATTAAAAAAGGAGGGTGTCACACACGTGCGCATGGGAGGCAGCTAAAGGGCTTGAGTAGGGGCAATTTCGAATCAGACCGGGATGTGGCAGAGGGCACTGACTCTTTTTCTCCCTTCTCTGCAGACCATTCACGAGAGATTCCACCTGGCCATCTTGACGTCACTTCCGGGTCTGAGCCTATGGAAGAAGACCTTGTCGACTCCGGCCCCTGTGATATCACGTCCAGGCTTGAGCCTATGTTCCAAAGCACAAACACTTAGCACAAAACTCAATCTTTCCTTCTTCTTTTTTCTCTTCACCTTGTACCGCTGCCCTGGGAGAAGAACTAAACCCCGGGTTGCCACACAATTAGAAAACTCCTGGAGCAAAGCAGTTCAGTATCGAAAATCTATCGGGGCAACGTGACCAATGCTCGTCCTTTTATTTGACACCTCACCACATGTCCTAGCTCAGCATTAAACTACAAGCTATATCACAAATAAAGAAGAGGAAAAAATGACACATATATCTTTTACATATAGACAAAAAAACAAACAAACAAGTACATAAAATAGCAATCAAAACCACCTTTCCCAGTTTAGGAGGGAGATATTCATGTTTAGGAGAAACCAGTTTGTCTAAATAGGTTTACTGTCTTTACTGTTTATGGCAAAGAGAAAGCCTCCCGGAATACACTGATAACAAGCCGATAACAAAAAAGTTCAGTCCTACTGATCCAAAGAATTGTCAGTGAAACCAAAGAAAAAATAGAGTCTGTCTTCAGAGACGCGTCTCCCTTGTGTCGCTGAGTGAACAAAAAAAACATTTTCCAGTAGGTGTTTTTCTTGGTGCTACCTCATCACTTCCCTTTGCTCCACCAGAATATGTCTCCCTCTCCTCTTCTTTTCCAATTTTAAAGTCATCAGCACCAACCGTCCTGTCCGTGTTATGACCTCCCCCTTAAAGGTGCATTTACATTATTCACTTTTCCTGAAATGCACCCTAAGGAGCAGCAAACTGCCAACAGGACAACAGCACATGTGGCACCCACTACAACCTCCACTACTCTTCAGCAAGCTTTGCCCACCTTCTCCCAACTTTGGCTCTCGGAGTAGTGCTCGATAACCTTCTGGCAGCACTTCTGGGTGGGGTGGAAGTGCTGCAACAAAGGGCTACAGCAGTTCCAGCAGCACCCCCTGGTGACACCCATGGAACCCAACAGGCCTGCGCCAAACTCCAACTCCCATGGAGCCCTCTGAGAGTCTGGGGAACAACTGCAACCTAGGCAGGTTGCCATCTAGTGTTCCAGGGGAGGTAATGAATAAGCTCTCTCCCCAAGTCCTTCCATTATCAAGGTGGCCCAACCAGGTAAGGGCCCAGCCATCTGCCACAACTCATTTGTTAAATATTATTCTTGTAAGTTTTTTAATTAGCTAATGATGCAAATATAACTCTTATAAATCTTGCTATAGAAAATTTTATAAACCTAACAGGGAGATTCTCTGAAAAACGACATTTTAAAAGCATATTACACAAATAGTTTTAATGAGATTGTTTAATTTAAAATATCTTGAATTATCTTGGAATTAATTAATTCATTAATTCAGTTACATCAATATCTAATATTTTATTTTTACTATTGATTTTGAGCGGTGTTTATCAGTTACTGGAGAGGAAATGTCAGAGAATAAATTTCGCATGTACACATGGTAAGATGAATCAAGTAGTTCATGATGAAAACATTCTTTGTAAACCCTATGTTGAAGTCTCCTCAACAAATTCCTCCCATTTGTTGTTTTACTGAGAGAGTCACTATGTCTATCAAGCATTATAAATCGAAGCCCTGCTAATGATGTTTAATGCCAATAATAGTTTATTTAAAAGTTAGTTGGGTAATTACTTGATAGATATACCACTAATTTGCTGTTGCTGTTACTATTAGCATTTATACATTTAATATTTTATTACAGAAAAAGGTTCAATATTGTTCACTTAAGTAATGGAGGTATTATGACTTTAAAGCCATTGAATGGGATTTCTGTAATTGCTGTGGTAAACAGCATAATAGTTCTGGCATTGTTATATCCCTAGTCACACCTATAGCAGTTCCTTTAGTTCGGCTTGTTGAAGTACCCAGGAAGAAAAAATTATCTCAATGGATGTAAACATTCGTATTCTATAAGAATGTGTTCATATTGCTCAGTGCATTGTTGGTGTTGACCTATGGAACTATGTATTTATTTATTTATAAAGCACTTTAAGAACAACATCAGGGTTGACTAAAGCGCTGTACAATAAGACCCAATATATAAGACACACAATACCCAAAAGGGTAAAAGAAACAGAAACACATAAGATCTAAAGAAATTCATAATAAAAAAGTATACAGATAGTCAACTAAGGTCCCAGTCAACATCTCACACTGGATCAAAGGCCAGGGAGTAAAAGGGTGTTTTTAAACAAGATTTAAAGATAGCAAGTGAATGAGCCTGCCTAACGTGCAATGGCAAATTGTTCCAGAGTTTTGGAACTGGAACTGAAAAAGCCCTATCACCTCTAAGTTTGCATCATGTCTTAGGGACAAGTAAAAGCATTTGGTCTGCTGACCTGAGAGAGCAAGACGGTACATATGGTTACAGCAGTTCCAAAAGATAAAATGGGGCACAACCATTAAAGGATTTAAAAACAAATACAAGAATCTTAAAATGAATTAGAAAATGAACTGCCAGTGAAGGGAAGCCAAAATTGGGGTAATGTGGTCTTGTTTATACCAGTTAAAATCGAGCAACTACATTTTGCACCAGCTGTAGGCAAGCAATGGAGGCCCAACTAATTCCAAAAAGAAACACATTGCAGTAATCTAGGAGAGAAGTTATAAAAGCATGTATCACTTTTTCAAGGTTACGTTTAGACAAAGCAGCCTTGATTTTTGACAGCCGCATCAACTGGAAAAGGGAAGATTTTACTACTGTGTTCACATGGCTATCAAGTTTTAAAGCAGAATCCATTTTCACACCTAAATTTGTGATCATGGATTTCTTACATTGAACCACAGTGGAAAGGTCGATGCAGGGGGTCTCGCTGGTGCCATTGGGTCTAAACAACATGACTTCTGTCTTGTTCTCATTAAAATTTAGAAAATTTAATACCATCCAACTCCAGATGTCAATAAGGCAATCGAAGAGAGGCTGGACAGAGGATGGACCAGGGTGCTTTGCAGGGAAATAAACCTGACAGATGTCCGCACAGAGATGAAAGGAAATACCGTGTTTCCGGAAAATAGCCCAGAGTGGCAGCATGTACAAGGGGAACAGAAGAGGTCCCAGAATGGAGCCCTTTGGTACCCCACCGGGGAAGGGCAGCAGAGATGGAGGTAAAATTATGAATGCTGATGCAAAAACTTCTATCCGAGAGATAAACCTGAACAGCTGAACCTGTGATGTCCAATCACTGCTCCATACTTGTAATATTTTTATTTTTATACTGTATTGAGAATTACTTGTGTTCTGTTGTGTGTATTGTATTGTATTGACCCTCTTCTTTTTTATACCCATTGCACACCCAACCTACCCGGAAAGGGGTCTCTTTTTGAACTACCTTTTCCAAGGTTTCTTCCATTTTTTTCCCTACAAGGGTTTTTTGGGGCGTTTTTCCTTGTCTTCCTAGAGAGTCAAGGCCAGGGGGCTGTCAAGAGGCAGGGCCTGTTAAAGCCCAGTGTGGCACTTCTTGTTTGATTTTTGGGCTATACAAAAATAAATTGTATTGTACTGTATTGTAATTGCCATGGTGTTTGCCTCTCATTGTACAACTCCTAGCTCTCTTTCTTCAGTCATACCCAGTTGAGTCAAGTCGGTTATGTTGGCTGCACTTAACTGATTGATGAGAATTCAGTGTTTGAATCATTAATACTTGCTCTGATGTTTGAAACATCTTGTAGATCATAAAAATTACCAAGTACTGTGGTGGAGAGCAGGATGTTAGGGACCTTCAAAATGCTTGGTGTTATTTTAGAGAATCTAAGTGATTAGGGTGGATGTGCTTGTTGGGCTGAATGGCCTGTTCTCATCATAATTGTTCTCATGCTGTAATCTTATTTAAAATAATAATCATTTTAGAAGACTGCTCAAACAACAAAACTAACAACTTGTATACAAAACACACACAAGTCTGTGAGGAGAAGTATATTGCCCTTCTCTGAGTCCCTAAAGTCCCTAAATCTCTACCACACCAATTTGTAATTTATTCCATGTGTCTATGGTTATCTCTTTGAATATACATACTAACATTTCTGTGAAATTTACTCAGGTTTCTGGCTGTGGCTATGTTTTCTTCTTGAAGAACTTATTTTAAAGTTAACGATTGTAGTCCACAGTACTAATCCTCTGCCTAACTTCAGTGACATCACCTCATAATCTCCATTTCCTTAAACTGAAAGTGTTCAACTCCTTACAATTCATGTATCAGTGTGCTGTAACCAGCCTCTTTGCTCATCTCTGGACTTTCTGTAGTACTTCTATTGTAACAAGGAGTTGCTAACATGGCGAGAATGAAGCATTTGAGGCCCACAAAAAGAGCATAAAGTAGGCCATCACTGTCAGCATCCAATGACAACCTGAAGTCTACAATCTACAAAGGTCCCAAAATAAAAAAAGGCTTTTAAAGGTCAGGGTAAACAGGTCCCAATACCCAAATCCAAAGGCAACTCAAGAAAATTAACAAATAATTTCAATAAACCAGAAAAAACAGATAAAAACAATACTTACAAGAGACCCTTAACATTACTCAATGATCCACAGTTTGGCTGTCTTTCTGACTGATATATACAGCCAGTAGGAGGACTCAGTAGCAGTGACATTAGGGTGTACCACCCACAAAGTATAAGGAATAACTGCCACTTTAATGAGATAATAATAAACTAAATAGGACTAACATGATATAAAAACATTATTCCTAATTAACAAAACTATAATAAAACAAAAATTAAACAGAATCTAGCGTAATAGAGTCTGGCTTTAGTACAACAACTGCTAGATCTTCTTTGTAACTGACTACTAAATTATATAACTTAAACATAACCTCCTTTTACTTTTATTGTACACACCATGCCATATAACACAATATCCTATTAGTCTGCTTAATGCCTTTTGCGTCTGTTGTTCTGAAGAATTCTCTATGACCCCTAGGTTCTTTTCCTTAGGTTTCAAACCTCCCAATGCATATTCAACAGTAGCAGTTTACATTTTATGTGTAATAGTTCATTTTTACTTACATTATTTTTCACCTGCCACAACTCTGCCGAGGCCTGTTGTTATGGAAAAGGAATGGCCAAACACTTGACACATAGTTTAAAGTTCTTTACGACAGACATGGAGAGATACCAGCTACTGAGAAAGGCAATGTCATCTATTTATGCTTGTCATCTTACTTTTATACATTGTAGTAAAACAGGAGAAAGGGAATGTGGCTTCTGCATATGCATAAAACTAACATACTAGGGTGAAAAGCTAGACTGAGTGAGTTGTCAGGTTTACCCAGAAATTCACAAAAGCAGCAAGCACCCTAGAAGCTGTTCCTTTATATGGTATAAAAATGTACAGTAAACATATATTTGGTACTATGAGGAAGCTGTAGCTTTTACACTAGTAGTTTCATGCTAAATATTATATAGTGCATAAAGGGTTGTGGAGATTTTCCCAAATAATAAACGTCTCACACAAAAGAAAATGTTGGGGACCGTCCACGTATATTGTCCTGCGGACAAAGTAGCAAAATAAATGATCAAAATGTGACCAAAGAGGTAACAGTTGACAAAGTTTATCATTCAAAATGGCGTTTATATACAGAAATGTATTATGGGAATAGGAAATGGTTGGCAGGAAGTGACGTGGCAACAGGAAGCGGAAACAACGTCATTTGATGAAAACCGGAAGTGATGTCTTTTTGAAGCGTCAGAAGTGATGTCAGTTCATGTGACCGGAAGTGATGTTGTGTTGGCCATTTTGGAAGCTGGAAATGTTGGTGATTAATTTTCCTCGGCTTTTCTGTGGAGAGAAGAGATTCCGGTAAGTACCACATGACAATCCTTCATCTCGTGATGTTTCACTCACCTTTAGGCTTTCTGACTGCCTTCTAATTGCACATGTGTGACAGGGTATGCTAAATATCCCATAATGCACAGAGCTCCTTAAAAACCTGGATAATCTGTTCCGTCCAAACTTCTAAAGCATATTAATTATATTAGTATCCAGATCATTTATATTTTGAAAAGAACAGCTGTCATTTCGTTGACACTTGAGAGATACCACGGTTAACATCACCTAATTCTGAAAATGTTCCTGTAGTGACATGGATTCACTACAAGCCATCTCAGTTCACCAGTTGCACTGTGATAACTACTGGTGCCTAGCCACAAACCTGTTTGGATTACAGAAGCAGTCCTTTATTAGACTGAGCTAAGAGAGACTCACAGCCTTGACCTGCTTCTGAACACTGCGGACTGAGTGTTTCCTGGTGATACAATGCAATACAATTTATTTTTGTATAGCCCAAAATAATACAAGTGCCACAATGGGCTCTAACAGGCCCTGTCTCTTGACAGCCCCATAGCCCTGACTCTCTAAAAAGACAAGGAAAAACTCCCAAAAAAACCCTAGTAGGGAAAAAATGGAAGAAACATTGGGAAAAACAGTTCAAAGAGAGACCCCTTTCCAGGTAAGTTGGACATGCAGTGGGTGTCAAAAAGAAGGGGGTAAATACAACACAATACACAGCAGAGGACAAAAGTAATCCACAATACAATATAATAGTAAAATAAAAATATTACAAGTACGTCAGCTGATCTCTCTTTCTCTCTCTCTCACTCTCTCCCACCTACCACAGTGCACAGTACAACCGCACCACATTCCACCACCCCTCCACACATTGAAAAGGCTGCCACACATGCCAAGGATATTGCTGTAGACTCACACCAAGAGTCATCTCAGTCCACAGATTTTCCCTGTGGTAACTACCAGTGGCCAGCTGCGAAATCCCTGCCATTTGGAATACAAAGGCCTTCAGAAGCAATGTAATGCTAGACTCCCTGTTGCTTCTAATCACTGCAAGCAGAGTGCTACCTGGTGATGTCAACTGAGTTATCTCTCTCACACAGCACCCACAGTTCTGTGCAGTTCCACTGCACAACAGATCCTCTCACAATAAGCATCTGTTCTTGGTGTTTAAGCCAGTTTTACATCTATCTACACACTTCCCACTTTTAGTTTATTCACTGGCCATGTGTAGCTGCGTTTTCCAAAAATAACCAAAGTTCAGCAGCTCTAACGTAAAAAATGGGATTCAACAAAAGCCTGACACATCAAAATGATTCCACAGACAAAATATCTTTGTTTTTAAAAATTTTAGTTAAACTTCAAAGTAAAAGAGTTCACACAAAAAAGAAAAAATTAAAATAGCAAAAATTTGAAAAGTTCTTGTTTAAGAGAAGTTCTGTTTAAAGCTTATAAATCTTGTTACATTTCTAATCACTTCTTGTTACAAATCACTTCTAAACATTTCTGAACCGTTTCAAAATGTTTCTGAACCATTTTAAAACGGTCAGAAAACTATGTCTATTCCATTTCTATGCTGAAAATGGGTCTTTTAAGTCCCTGTGTACTGGGACCTATTCTAAACAATAACTGGCTCAATTAACACACTGTATCTTAGTTATAGCAAGAAATTTCTACCTCTTATGAACTTACAGGGGATAAAAGGCTATACCATTCTCTATGGCTATGACTAAGCAAACACTAATATGAGTTTAACTTAATTTAAAGCATTACTTTCTAACTTATGTTTCCGGCCCCTAATTGCAGGAGCGGAGACAATTATTATACTTTACTTCAATATGAGCCAACTAACTTTACTTTTACTTTTACATTAAGTAAAAGTAATGAATTGAAAATGAATTATTTTCAATTCATTACCAATAACACCTCAAAAACACTTAAAAAAGTTCTTATTTCAAACATTGGCTGTTTCTTGGAGCAGGCACAGTTTATTCACAAGTCTGTCCAGTATAATAATAGTAATAATAATACATTTTATTTAAATAGTGCCTTTCCCATGCTCAAGGCACTTCACAGAGTTTAAGAAAGAATGGCAGGGTATACAGTATATAGCATTGTAGTAAACCAGATAAATAAATAAATAAATAAATAAAGAATAAGATAGTAAATTCAGAGAAAGCCTAACAGACAACATAATTGATGGTCTAGCACATACCCACAGGTTACATGAGCATCTTGACATAGAGGTAAACTGAGAGAAGGGTAATAAAGTCAGGTAGAGCTAAAAGCCTTCCTGAACAGATGAGTTTTGAGTTATTTTTTAAAAGAATTCATGGAGTCAGCTGATCTAATTCATTTTGGTAGGTCATTCCAGAGTCTGGGCACTATACAGCTGAAGGCCCTGTCACCCATGGAGTGTAGATTAGTGTGGGGCACAACAAGATTGCCAGAATCAGAGGACATTAGTGGGAGGACAGGCACATAGTGATGGACAAGGTCTCTGATGTAGTTTGGCGCAAGGTCGTTTAAGGCTTTGCAGGTTATTAGTAGAATTTTATATTTGATTCTGTAAGACACGGGGAGCCAGTGAAGGCGGAGCAGGATGGGTGTGATGTGCTCACTGTTGCTGGTTCAAGTAAGGACTCTTGCAGCCGAGTTTTGAATAAGCTGGAGCTGTGATATAAGATTAGAAGGGGCACCTGCCAGTAGGGAATTACAATAATTGATGTGGGATGTGATAAAAGCATGGACAGGTTTCTCAGCATTAAAAAAGGAGAGGAAGGAGCAAACACGGGATATGTTACGGAGATGAAAGTAAAGTAAGAAAGTTTCTTAATGTGATTTATGTGGGCGGAATAAGAAAGGGAGGAATCAAAAATGACACCAAGATTCTTTGCAGTAGAGGCAG
Organism: Polypterus bichir lapradei; assembly: GCA_026402145.1. Taxonomy (NCBI): domain Eukaryota; kingdom Metazoa; phylum Chordata; class Cladistia; order Polypteriformes; family Polypteridae; genus Polypterus; species Polypterus bichir. The sequence continues at coordinate 34,965,073 of JANRMT010062842.1, forward strand.
GTCTGATGAGATCACCGCCAAAAAGTGGGCTAAATGCAACACGAAAAACAGAATACAAGTAATCATCTTCACAGAGCTACAGTAAATGGTCAATATATCATTAACACCTCTGAAATAAAATACAATAGTGCAAAATTCTTTGTTCTTGCACAGCACTGCGACAGCTCTCACGGCAGAATGCAAGAATAGATTATAAATCAACAAATACACAACTAACACATGTAACAGAGGTTTTCATTATAACCCAGTTGCTTAATTAGAAACCAATCCTTGGCCATTTCAGACCTTATTTAATTTTATGGCTTGTGTGGCAGGCGGCCGGGGCCCATACCCGGCCAGGACACCCCTGCAGCATATCTTCGGGGGCAGCAACGATGGGAAACTCATTATCTCCCCCTGGACTTTAGGTGGCAGCCTCCCTGGGTTGCAGCGGTGCCTCAGACTCCCCCAGGGCTTCATGGGGGTTGGAGTTTTGTGCAGCCCTGTTGGGTTCCACAGGCACCATCAGGGGTTGCTGCAGTTGGGACTCCTGAGCCCAGCTGGACTAATCTTCAGCCCCACCCGGGAGTGCAACTGGAAACACGTGATCAAGCACCTGGAGCACTTCCGGGTGGGCCATAAAAGGAGCCAGCAACCACCACTCAGGGGCCAGAGTCAGGTGGGAGGAGGAAAAAGCCTGATGAGGAGTAGGAGTAGGAGGAGGAGGAGGAGAAGTGGTGGTGGTGGAAGAGAGAAGAAGAGTGCTTGGTGTGACTTTTATACTGTGCTTGGGACTGTGTTGTGGCTGGAGAGATTACAGGGAAGATGTGCCTTCCAGCTGAAGAAAATAAAAGTCTTTTTATTTTATACGTGCCTCCGTGTCCATCTGTGTCAGGTCAGGCACCTATATAGCACCTTTTCTTACACTTGTTAGTCTGCAAAATTAGGTTCTTATATCATAGATTTTTTTCCTTTCCAAGTATATCATCCAAATGATTTTAAGCCTAAAACGGATCATTTTCAGTCTATCTCTTAAATTTTTATTAAAGCAAATAGTGCGTGATGAATTCATACAGGCATAAATGGAAACAAATTAAATGGAGACCTGCTGGCTTCTTTGTCATTTGCATCTTATAAGGAGCCATTAAAAGCAGTGAATGCAGCTGTTTATGTGTAAAATAAACAATTAAGGGTGGAGATCCTAAACAAGTGATACTACTAAAATAAAGCATTAAAATATCACTTGAGCAATAAGTGCTTCATCATCAATAATTGACTTCTCATTAAGAAATTGGTTTGGAACAAAAACATGCAGCCACTGTGGCCATCCAGGACTGATGCTGCCTAATGCCTGACATATATGGAAAAAGATTTGTTAAAATACATCAAAAACAAAGTAGAAATTAATTAACATAAATGAAAAACAACAATAATCTTTCCATCAGTTAATTGCAGAACTGTGGCCAGATTGTAGAAAAGGAGTCAGAGACAAGTAGTCAGGAGGCCTCGGCCACCAAGCCCCCTCCCCCACTATTGGCTATTCTATAGCTGAGTCAATGCTGAGCCAGCCAATCTGATGAAAGGGACCTTCTACCAGATGATTCCACTGCTCCTTTATTTGAGATGACTTTTCCATAGGCAGGCAAACAACTTGGTAGTAGGGCATTGGCAACAAGTGCCACTGGATGATATAGAGAAGAGACACAGAATAGGGAAGGGCTAGTAACTGTTTATAAATATCTGGCTTGTCCTAAACTCCTTGACCCTGTTCTCTAGTTTAAACTGTCTTTCATTATAATAACCATAAGCTTCCTCAAAATATTGGTGCTCCCTCAGTTCAGCTGTAACCCATCGTTGTGAAACAAATCCCATGTGTTTTCAAATGTGTTTCAATGTGCTCTAAACCTGTATCAGTGTGCTGTTCTTTGTTCATTCTGGAAGCACCGGGAATAGTTTCAATGAGAGGCAGGTGATTAACAAAGGCTTTTTATTTATTATCAAACATGTAGCAGAACATTTACAAATAATGGACGCCTCCATTATTTCCAACTGCAATGTACGCCTATTGCTCCACCTACTGTTCATACTGTATACATTGACTATCAGTTAATAACTTTATTTAAACTCTGCATTCACCATATACTACATCCCCCCTTTTCCAAAACAGTAAATGAAAATCTTTTTCTTTCTTGTTGTAAAGGTCCAGTTTCCATATCTGTTGGTGTTACCACATGGAAAACTATACCTTATTCACTGCTTATTACTGTGTGCTGGAATATTCCTGTTTTGCAGAGGTTTAGAATACTTTTCCCACCATTGGAGCCTATGCTTTAGCATAGGCCCATTACAAAATCCTTAAATATTTCAGGTACCTTGACAACCCTGCCACTTCTAGTGGAACTTTCTTGATCTTGACTTTCCATTTGGTTCTCCATTTCTCAAATTAAATGCAGACCCATATACCTCCCCCATGAATTCAACGCCATACTGCTAACTGCTGTGTACATAGCACCAGATGCTAATGCTAGCTCGGCTCTGGGGCTTTTGCATGATACCATCAGCAGTAAACAGAGCAAGTATCCTAAGGCTGTTCATATCATTTCTGGGGACTTTAATCATGCAGATCTGAAAGCAGTTCTCCTCAAATTCCATCAACATATAAAATGTGCAACCAGGGGAGTAAAAACACTGGACAAGCTGTACACAAACATTAGTCAGGCCTATAGGGCTAAACCCCTAGCACACCTTGGGCAGTCTGATCATTCATCCCTGCTTCTGATCCCTGCATATACCCCCCTCAGGTAACAAGCTACCACTATGTTCAGCACTGTTACCATATGGCCCAAGGTGGCCTCCCAACATTTGCAGGACTGCTTCCAGAGAACCGACTGGGAGGTTTTCCATCACCAAGACTTGGAGAACCACACTACAGTAGTCCTGGATTACATCAGGTTCTGCATGGACAACGTCACCAGGGACAGACGCATATGGATTTATCTGAACAGGAAGCCCTGGATGACGAGGGAGGTCCAGAGTCTGCTGAAAGCCAGGAATACTGCTTTCAGGTCTGGGGATGGGGTTTACTTTACAGTGTAGCCAGAGCAAACCTGAAGAGAGGCATCTGAGAGGCCAAGGCAGCGTACAGAAGGAGGATAAAGGACCATCTGAGGAGCAACAACAACAGGCAGATGTGGCAGGGTGTCCAGCACATCACCGGCTACAAATCCAGCAACTCCTCGGCCACTGAGGGAGACGATTCCCTGGCAGAGGAGCTGAACATCTTCTTTGCCCGCTTTGAGGCGGCAAACAGCAGCTCCATCACAGCCGCCTGTTCACAACAGCAACATACTCACGGTGGAAGAGTGTGAGATGAGGCGGGTGATGAGGAAGGTGAACCTGAGGAAGGCTGTAGGACCTGACGGTGTGGCTGGACGGGTGCTGAAAGACTGTGCGGATTAACTGGCCGAAATCTTCACTAGGATTTTCAATCAGTCCCTGTCCCAGGCCACTGTCCCATCCTGCCTCAAGTCCTCCATCATTGTTCTACTGCCGAAAAAATCCATCACGAACAGTCTGAATGATTTTCGCCCAGTGGTACACTCACATCTGTCATCATGAAGTGCTTTGAGAAACTGGTGCGGAGTCATATCATCACCTGCCTGCCAGCAGACCTGGATCCATTTCAATTTGCTTACAAAGCAAAGAGATCCACTGAGGACGCAGTGGCCACAGCCCTTCATGCTGCCCTGACCCACCTGGAGCAGCAGGGGAGTTACGCCAGACTGCTGTTTGTGGTCTTCAGCTCGGCATTTAACACCATCCTCACAAAATGACTGGTGTCCAAACTGGCAGATCTGGGACTTCCATCACTCACCTGCAGTTGGATACTGGACTTCCTGTCTGGTCGCTCCCAGAGGGTCAGGCTGGGTTCCCACACCTCCACTGCTGTCAGCCTCAACACTGGGAAACCACAGGGTTGTGTGCTCAGCCTGCTCCACTACACCCTCTACACATATGACTGTGTTCCCACTCACCATAGCAACAAGATCATAAAGTTCATGGATGACACGACGGTGGTCAGACTCATCTCGGGCAAGGAGGGTGAGCTGGTATACAGGGATGAGGTGGAGCGGCCGTCAGAGTGGTGCAGAGTTAATAACAAGCTCCTTCATTTTTGTGGTGTTGAGCAGCAGGTTATTGACTCTGCACCACTCTGACAGCCGCTCCACCTCATCCCTGTATGCCAGCTCACCCTCCTTGCCCGAGAGAAGTCTGACCACCGTCGTGTCATCCATGAACTTTATGATCTTGTTGCTAAAAAACAAAACTGACATCCAGCCACTCATCATTGGTGGGGCCTGTGTGGAGAGGGTACCAGTGTTAAGGTTTTTGGGCATTGAGCTGGAGGATGACCTGACCTGAAGTGCCAACACCAAGGAGCTGCTGAAGAAGGCACAGCAGAGGCTGTATTTTCTGAGAAAGAAACATCTCCCCAAAAATCTGCTTCTTGCCTTTTATCACTGTTCCATTGAGAGTGTGCTTAGGTACGGATTGTGTGTGTGGTACAGCAGCTGCACTTCCTCAGAAAGGAAAGCGCTAAACAGGGTTGTCAGGACAGCGGAGAGAACAACTGGTTTTACCCTCCCAACTGTGGAACAAATCTACACCTCCCGATGCCACAAAAAAGCAACAGACATTTCACAGGATTCATCAGATCCCGGTCATTGCCTCTTCCAGCTTTTGCCATCGGGCAAGAGATACAGAGCAATGAACACCAGGACAAACCGCCTTAAAAACAGCTTTTATCCAAAAGCAATTATGGCCCTGAACTCAGAATAAAACTGCTCCATATCATTCTCCCAAAGTGCAATATAGATCTTAAGTCAACCAGTGCAGTTTGTATATATAACAAGTGCAATTTGTATATTTTGTAAAGTGCTTTTATTACTATTCGGTTTGTTATTATTTTCTGTCTTCTTGTCTTTTTAACTCTTATGCCTCATACTGAGTCGACTGCACCTTGAATTTCATTGTTCCTTTGTAAAAGTGACAATGACAATAAAGATTCATCATCATCTATCTATCTGGTGGCCTTCTGGAGGTGATGTGGCAGCATCTAATTGTGTCGGTGTTTGTTCTATACTATTGTAGTCTTCTTCCTTCTTTTCAACTATAAAATTGTCACCTTTAAGCTGCCTGAAATGTCTTCTGTTACGTTTTGACCTCTTGAATTTATAATGTCATATGACCTTGGTTCCTGATGTTTTCACACAGTGTGATGTAGCGGCTCTGAATGAAAGGCAAAGTTTTTAAATAATCCATTTGGCCATCAGTCTCCGTGGGTGCGATCGTGCAGCTGCGGGAAGTTGTGAGGTAATTTGGGCAATTCGCACCTGTACATGAGAGTGCAATCATTCTCAATTGCTTGATTGGCTTCATGAAGTGCATGATTGAGCCGATGCGCACACTGAGCCATATAAGTACAGACCGGCAGAGGAGAAAAGGAAAGAGAAGCGAGGCAGAGGGCAGAGGCAAAGAAATAAAGTTAATGAGTCAGCCACCTTAAAGAGAGGTCAGCACAGTCAGGGGTCCCGTGTGCAGTGAGGGATCAGCATCAGAGAGACAGATCGCGCCCATTGACAATGTGGAAGAGTGGCTTCAACTGAGGAGGAGTTGGCCCAAGGAATCTGAGGGACGACAGCATGTGTGAGAAGGAAGACGGGAGGACTAGTGTGAGGACCACAACTACTGAAGTGTCTTCAGCTGAGAAAACCTTGGGTGAGCTGGAGACTGGGAAAGAGCTGTGTTTCGCTGGTGTGGCTCCAATGTCTGCTGCAGGTTATTCTTGTGTTTTAGACATTTGGTTTTTACCTGATTTTTATGGATTATTGGAACATTTCGGAGGACTGCAATTTAGATGGACTCTGTTTTCTTTGGATTTATTTTATTGAATAAAAGAATTTGCGCCTTTTGCACCATTCCCTTCCTCAGTTTGATTTGTCCCCATCAGACCAGCTCATCCTGTTACATTACCAACATTGTTGGGTTTGAGGGCTCCCAAATCTATAAGAGGGAGCATGGAGCAGGACCCGCACTGTCACACACCACCATAGCCTATTTCCAGCCTTGCAGTGTTTCTACACTGACCATTGCTCCTAGACCAAGGACAGAAAGTGAGTTTGTGTGCTGATCATAATTGTCTTTCTGTTTTTGTTGTTGATGTGTTTGTCTGTGTTTGAATTTATTTGTGTGTTTGGGCTTCAGCATGGGACTTGTTATTGGGAAGGTGCTTCTGAGAACATACCCCATCAGTAACTCTGGTGGTGTAAAATCTAATCCTGTTACTGATTTATTTATACAATTAAGTAATGCAAGATGTGCATCTGTGTTGGTCTAGAAAAGCTTCTTGAACATTTGATTGTCTTAATTGTTCTCTCTGCCATACTGTTTGACTGGGGATATTCAGGGCTTCAGAACTTCCATGTTATATACCACACTTTGGCAAACTTCAGGTCATGTTGGGAAGCATGCAGGGGCACAGCCCCACCTACCACACGACAAAACAGCTTGGAATCCTGGTTGGAAACCCCCCAGGCAGACACACGATCCAGTCCCACCCTCCGGAAATGACCCTCTATCTGCCACAGCAAGGTGTTACATAGGCGTCCCCTTAGCCTGGTCCAGCCACTCAGGTCCTTAACAATGAGGATCCTGCGAGCCGAATCACCCTTGGGGAATTGTGTCCCATGGCCACAGTGCCGTAACTGATGCTTCCTCACAATGCAGGTAATGTGCCTCATTCAGGACTCCATGAGCAATTGCTCATTTGACACAAAGTCAAATCAGTTGTACCCAAGGATAAGGAAGAGACACCGTACCAAAGGAGTCCAGTCTTTGTCTCAGGTCACTGGATAGTATCCATGTCTCACTACCATACAGCAAGACAGGAAGTACCAGGACTCTAAAGATTTGGACCTTCATTCTTTTGTGTAGATATTGGGAGTACCACCCACCCATTTCCAGCGACCTCATGAGCCCCCCCATGCTCTCCCAATCCGTCTACTGACTTCATAGGAAGAGTCACCAGAGACATGAATGTCACTGCTGAGGTAAGTAAACCTCTAGACAAGGTTGACACTGTCTCGGCAGACAGCCACACAGCTGATGGCCCTGCCTAAGAGGTCGCCGATGGCTCTGCCTAAGAGGTCATTAAGGGCCTGGATCTTGTTTTTTTTCCAGGACACTCGTAAGCCCAGACACTTGGACTCCTCACTCAGTCACTCGAGAGCCCCGAACAGAGCTTCCATTTACTCCACAAAGATCACAGCATCATCTGCAAAGTTAAGATCATCGAATCTTTCTTCGCAAACAGATGCCTCACAACTGCTGGACCCCACTGCCTTGCCCAACACCCAGTCCATGCAAGCACTGAACGGAGTAGGAGCAACAACACATGCCTGACAAACCCCAAAATCAACTGGGAAAAACACAGTCTCCACTTTGCACAGCACTCACAGTACCAGTGTACAGGCCAGGCATGATTTCAAACAACCTTCAGGGGATCCCATGAAGTCTCTGGATGTCCCACAGGGCAGCTCGATCAACTGAGTCAAACACTTTATGAAAATCAACAAAGGCTGCAAAGAAACTCTGCCAATATTCATGTTTTCCCTCCATTAGAGCCCTCAGTGCCGGGATGCAGATGATGGTAGACTTCTTAGGCATAAAACCAGACTGCTCCATTCACTGGTACATGAGTAAGTGTTCACAGATCCTATTGAGGATGACCCTAGCAAGGACCTTACCCAGCATTGAGAGCAGTGTTATCCCCCTGTGGTTGCCACAATCCAGGCAATCACCCTTCCCTTTCCAGATAGGGATGACATGTTCCGTTTTCCAGTCAGTTGGGAAGATGCCAGGAGGACAGCCTTACCACCAGCCTGGAGAAATTCACCCCAGATAGCACAGATCCCTACAGCCTTCCCTACCCTCAGCTGGTTCACCATTGTGCAATCTCAGTGAGACTGGGTGGTTCACAGTTAATTGGAGGATCAGCCTCAAGAACCATGGACCCAGAGATATCCAACATCTTAGCCGGAGGATCAACTTTTTAACAGCTGCTTAAAGTAGCCAGCCCAGTGGGTTACAACTGTAGTGTCATCCATAAAGACCGTTTCATCAGCCACCCTGACTACGACTGTCCGATGAACAGATTTAGATGTGTGTACTGCTTCAATTTCTCTGTGGGCAGGATGTGGGTCACTAGACCACAGAATGTGTGTCACTTGCTCACAGATTCCTCTAACAACCGGCTCCTTATCTGCCCTTGGAGCCTTCGCATCTGTCCTTCTCAGCTCCCGGTACAGACTGGAGCTGCCTTCAAGCCGGTTGCTGCAACTCTTCTCTGATAGCCAGAGTGCCCTGCACCAGCACAGCCCTCAGCAACCTTCAGGGTCTTATCACAGAAGGTCTCCCGCATCACATTAAGATCGGCAGTCGTACCCAAATCCATAAGTTCCTTACATGAACTGCATGCAAACATGTCAGAAACAGCTTGATCTTGGAGTCTGTCCAGGTCCAGCCTCATTTTCAAAGTAGCTGGTAACCTGCTGGACTTAAGCTGTATCTTCAGAGAAGCAACAACTCCTCTGTGGTCAGAATTCACAAACTGGGACTTCTGTAGACCCTGCAGTTTTGTAAGAGCCGCCAGCTTCTGTCCACGAGAATGTGATTGATCTCCTTCACCGCACCAGCAGTATTGGAGCACCAAGTACAACAATGCGGCTCAGGGTGCTAGAACCAGGCTCCATCCATTCACAGCCCCTGACCTTTTTCAAAGTCAAGGAACGTGGAGTCACTTACACAATGTTCATGAGACCCAAGGGGACAGAGACAGTCCTCATAGCTAGCCCTGTCAGTGCCAGTGGCTGCATTGAAGTCACCTTGCCGGCACCCATCAAGCACTGAGCGAAGTTGCAAATAAAATGTCTCCCCAACCGAGATATCATTCACCACGGTTGAAGCATACACTGAAACAAACAAGGCACGCAGAGAGTGCCATAATCGGAGTCTTATAATACGCTCGTTGAAAGGAGTGACATCGGACACCCTCGGAAGAAGCCGATCCAATACAGCTACAGCTACTCCCGGAGTATAACAACTTGTGACGATGCAGGTCCTGCTTCATGCTCCCACCTCTGTTTTCTGGGAGCCCCTCGAACCCAACACTGTTGGTAATGTAACCAGATGAGCTATGCAATGAGGACAAGTCAAACTGGGCAAGGGGATGGTGCAAAAAGGTGCAAGTGCTTTTATTACAAAAAATTATTAAAACCAAAAAGTGTTCAAAACTGTGCAGTGCTCTAAAATGTCCATAAATAAATAATCAAGGCTAAAACGAGACATAAAAACTTGCAGCAGACATTGGGGTCACACCCGCCAAGCACAGCTCTTTACCGGTCTCTCCAGCTCACCCATCCCCTTCTTAATGCTGTCAGCCTTTCTTTGGATGGCTGCAGCACAGCTACTCCTGCAGAGAGCAGAAAGGAGTCCTTTCTGTTGTCTCAGAGCTGTGTGAAGTTTTTTTTTTTAACAGTGGCTGGAATGCCAATCCTGCCACCAACCCCCATGATTTCCCAGCAGGTTGGAGGACCGCTTGCATTGCCAGATGCAGTTTACCATCATACCTATGAACTTCCGAACTTCTACAATGGCAAAAGGAATTTGGTCACTCATTCTATAAATTGAAAGCACAGCTTTCAGTTTTGCAATCACTGTATGTGCGGTTTTGCCCCCAAATCTCTTGTACATCGGGGTATTTAGTAGAATACTCTACTTTTAGATTGGGCAACCACTGGGTACCAAAGACATACTGATGAAACTTCATTGCAGCAAAAACTACTGCCAGGAACTCTTTCTCAATCAGCATTCTGACTGAGTCAGAGCTCTGGATGCATATGTGACAGGTCACCTCTCTTGCAAAAGACATGGACCAAGGTCAGCAGCTTTAAGAAATATCCTCTTCACTGGATCAAAAAACTTAGTACTGGTGCATCCACTATCATGCTCAGAGCATCATAGTCAATCCTTCTTCAGCAGCTGCCTCAAAGGTGTTGTTATTGCTTTCAGTTTCTCTGTATCTGGTTGCACTCCTTCACTTCTCATTGTGTGCTCCATATATTAAATCTTTGCCACGTTGTACTGTATCTTTTCTGCTTTTAATTTAACCTTTTTCATCTTGTTCTCTGCATCACATTATGAAGGATTTTGGCATACTCCTTTTGTCTACAGCTGCAATAATTATATCATCTGTTGAAAGTGTAGAGCATTGATGACTCTCTGTCCAATTTGATTAGCCAATATCTATCCTTTTCAAGAAGAATTGTGAACACTTTTTTCCAAGTAGTTTACAATACGCATCAATGGGAGTTGGTATGGAATAATGTTGTCTTTTGATAGCCTCATTCTACTCACATTGGTCTAGGCATATTTGGAGCATACCATTTTTCTTTTCTGTAATTGCCAGACTTCTAACTTATTTTGTTGGTTCTGTTACCAGTGTGATTACATTTTGTTTTCTAGATGACTGAGTGTTTCTTTCAATTTATCCACAATTGCAAATTAAATTTTCTGAGTCCCTTGTATCACTGGTGTCACATCTGGATCAATATAAATATAAAGTACACCAGGGTGAGAGGCAGTTTAGGCCACTTCAACCACTTTGAAGTTCTCAAATCTGTCCCAGTTTCCTAATAAAGTGCTGTTGTCATTTTCGGGGAATTCATTGTACAAGACCTGGCTTGTGCACCTTCTGGCTGGAAGACTTTTATGTCCTGCCTTTCTGAGGCAAGTGTTCAGGACATTGCTTTAAAAAATTTCCATCTATCCTTGCAAAGTATAAAGATGATGGCACTGTGGTTTTCCATATGGGAACTAATGACATTTGCAGTTTCCCTTCGGTGGTGCTCAAGGAGGACTTAGGTCTCTGCTGCACATCGCTCGAGAGGGGACTCAGGACTCAGCTACATGGGTTGCCACCTCTGGACCAATTCTGATGCTGCAACATTCAGATGAAGCCTTTAGCTGGTTCTTGTCCTTCAATGCCTGGATTAAGACTTTCTGTGATGAGGATGGCTATACCTTCGTCGACTTTTTTATTTGTTCTGGGAGCAATGGATTTTTTTAGAAGAGATCATTTATATCTGAATATGCAAGGCAACCCGGTTCCTCTCAGACAACATAACTAAGGTAATAACTCGGACTATCTGAAATCAATCTCAAAGCCAATGTATATTATGTTTCAAACACAGCTAAGTCCACAGCTGAGTTGTCTAAAATTGTGTGTGGCATTAAGTCATATGTAAGCAGTAGTAAATGCATTAAAAACAATATATTACAATGGATTAATTTCCACAATTTCAAAAATATTCCTGCCATTAATTGTTTGGTGAAATCATGCCAACCCATAACTTATAATATGATCTTATGTAGAATCAGTACTCTAACTAGCAAAACATTTTATGTAAAAAATTGAGATAATAGTAATGCCGATTTACACTATTTATGTAGCTCTAGTTTTGTTCATTATAAACCAGTGTGAGAATATGATCAACCTGCAGTGGCATCATGTATAGATGTGCACTATATCAACTCTATAGTAATGGACCATAGTCTAACTAAAAAGTCCAGACAAAAGAGAATAACTTAATTTCTATTTCAAGATGCCCTAATACTCCAATATAGTTGAGCTGTTTCAAGAACTGAAATATGGCTTTACTAAATATTAGAGCATTAACCAATAACACTTATTATTATTTTTATATATATTTTTATTGATTTTAATTTGAAGCAAATAAAATTCCATACAATCAAGTCAAGTCTGCAACGACAGACAGGCAGCTGGTTCACCGTGCATTCCTGCTGACCATCGAGGTGCCCCCATGCAGCCACTGCCGCCAGAGATACCGAACATGAGCCAACAGCAGCCACAGCATATAGCTTATGTGTGAAACCATTGCTTTGTGTGCTTTTCAGAAAACTGAGTATTTTGGAAAAAAAATCAGTCCTCAAAGAGTTAAAATACTCTGGAAAACTCATAGTGTGCCAGTTCTTAAGAGAAAATTCTATAGGACTGATGAAAAATGGAGAAAAGCTGAATTAACAATACACTATGAAATATTAAAGGCACATATACTGTAACTGAGTATAATAGAGGAGTCCGTCTTGAGAGGCAGTCCTATTCTTTTAAAATTATAAATGACCATGCAGGAAACTCAAAAGTTTTATTTTTAACTATTGATCATTTTATAAATCCAGTTCAGCCAATGAAATGCCTCCTGAATATTTCTAGCAAAAAGTATTAGGCTTTTCTAAAATTTTTAAACACTGAATAAATGAATTTAGAATTAACTTAATGCATCCCTCCAAAATGAATCCTTTTGAAGCCCAGCATGTTCTTTTTAGAGAATTAAATTTATTCACTGAAATAGGTTTACCTGAACAACTTGAAATATATATTGTGAGATTTTAGATACTTTTGAGACTCTCACAGCCTGTCCTTACACTCACTTTCTGACTTCTCTCAGTGGAAGGGTATCTGTTCTTTCTGAGGAAGGGAGCTAATGCAGGGTGACATCAGCGTCACTTCTTGCTCACTGTGCATTTTGAATGCTGAACTAACAGCTCATGTTTGAAAATGCTTTCAATTGTTCCTGTCTTTACAACAATAAAGGTGACTTTTTTGGAAATGTGGACTCACCTCCTTCTCTTTTGTGCAAGTCTGTGACCCATACATCACAATATACACACAGACACCATGGTTTGAACGCATACCAGAAGGACTAAAAGAAGGTTTTTTAAAGAGTTTTCAGACATGCTCATTGATACTGTAGTGTGCTTGAAATAGTTAACTCATAATTAGATACTGAAGTCTCCCCAGATTGTTTAAAGACTGCAGTAATTAAACCCCTGCTCAAGAAAAGTAACCTTGATTCCTCTGTACTTGACAACTTTAGACCTATTTCTAACCAGCCTTTTTGAGTAAAATTCTAAAAAAAAGGCAGTTTTCCAGCATTTAATTACAATTTAAACAAACATTTAATTTCTGATAAGCTTCAGGTTTTAGAAAAAATAATAGTACAGAAACAGCACTGGTTAAAGTAGTAAATGGCTTGTGGATTAATGCAGAGGCCACATATCTGTTTTTGTTCTATTTGATGTAAGTGCAGTATTTGACACTACAGACTACAGTATTCTTATAAATTGTTTTAGCCAATGGGCTGGCCTTTCTAGCACTGTCTTAAATTTAAGTCTTATTTAACAGGTAGAAAATTATTTGTCAATTGTGGTGATTTAGTTCAGGGATTCATGATATTGTATACAGTATACCACTAAGGTCTATTCTAGCCCACTGTTTTTTTCAATCGACAAATCAACATGCTTGTGACAACCCATATAGTGGGAATGGGGTCACCGCTCTACACTCTAGGTGTCTAGTATATAGGACTGAGTGTTACCAGGATGGGGGTGTGAGACAGGGAGTCACAGACACAAAAATGGTTGAGTTTTTTCGCAAAAGCAAACTGAGGTTATACTCACAGGTGCACACAAGGAAAAATAATTAAATATCCTGTGGAATGGATATTGTCACGGGTGGCTGGGTGCCATACCCAGCCGGGATGCCTATATGGCACCTCAGCCATGAGAGGACAGCCACCCTGGTTGCTATGGGGGTCACGGAAACCAATCTGAGAAGCTCAACCCTACAAGGGCCCGTGAACACCGCCAGGGGGTGGGTTCTGGATCATGAAGCCCTGGATGCCAGCACTTCCGTCACACCAGGAAGTGCTGGCGGAAGGTATTCCAGGGTCACCCGGAGTGCTTCCGGTTGCTCAGCTGGCACTTCTGCCACACCAGGAACTGCCGGCGGAAGATCATCAAGGGGCACCTGGAGCATATCCAGGGCAACATAAAAGGGGCCGCCTTCCAACCATCGGGAGGCTGGTGTCGGGTGGCAGAAGACAAGGCTTCGGAGAGTGAGAGAAGGCAGCACAAAGAGGGCCATTGAGAGGTCGAGAAAGAGAGGTGATTGGTGCTGGAAGCACTGTTGCTGTGCAGGACCGTGGACATTTTAAATATTTGTAAATAAATCGTGTGTGGTGGGCTTAAGACAGTGTCTGTCTGTCTGTGGTTGGGCTGGCTTTCACAATATCTATAAACACAGTCCAATACTGCAAAGAACACACCAAAACAACTATGAAATTGAGTCCCCAAAATGATGAATATATACCATATTTATGGTGCTGAATGAACAACCAAAATGAAAAAGAAAAAAATACACAAAAAATAGTGAAAAATGTATACACACAAAAATAAAGCTGACTTCCTCCACAATCATCCACGTCAGGAAAATGTAACTTCAAACAATGTGCAGTACACAGACAAACCACAATATATTCAAAATACAGACAAAAGAGAAATGTGTATATACATAGATAAACAGTGCACACTATAAATACTTCCAGCAAAACTAATCAAGAGATATTTATCAAAATGTATACGAGAAGAAAAAAAATACAAAAATCAATGCAAAGCCACAGTGCTTGGTAAACTGAAGCTAATGCTCTACAATTACATCTTTCAGTGGTTTAGCCAGAAGACCCCCTCTAGAGGCTGGAAAAACTTGCGCCGACCAATTACACTGCCGAACGCCATCATTTTATGTGCGTGCAATGATGTGTGCGCATCTACAAAGACTGCCACCGTCTCCCGCCCTGAAATGTTCCTATTAAATTGTTTAAACTGCATGTTGCCGCCACGCGAAACGGTGCATACGCACAGAAATGTTGCATAAGAACGTTTCCATGTTCAAATCGCTATGTATAAAACCTACACTTGGCGTAAAGCCACGCACTTTTCCACGGTACCTCATACCTTGTTGTACGCAAGTTCTCCGTTCGGTTTTGCAGACTGGCGGCACCCAGCGTCAAAGCAGTGCTACTGTTCCTGTGTGGTTACTCTTTATTTTCCTGATGCGGCTTTATAAATACACTGAATCTAACCGCATATTGTTTATTTGTGTAATGCATCTGATTGTAATTAACCTGTAAGAATATAATGGTCCAGGGAATAGCCATAGTATTCCAAATACCATAACTGCTTTAGCGTTGTTACTCTCACCGCACCTTTTGTTTTTCTTCTTTCAGTTGCTCCCGTTAAGGGTTGCCACAGCGGATCATCTTTTTCCATATTACTTTCACTGCACCACTCGAAGTATTTATATCACTGTATCTGAGTGGGGAATCACAGCAGCAGCTGATTGGAAAGAGAATTATCAGGATACAGCATCGAGCACACGCTGCTTCAGCCACAGCAAAACATTTCAAAGCCTTTCCTGTACGGACCTCGCGGTTCAGAAACAGTTTCATCCCAAGAACTATAAACGCACTCAATCAATTGCTCCTTGTAGAACTGTTTGTACTTATGTACTCACCTCACTGTAAACTTGCACTACAGTTATAATATTGCACAACCTGAGCCACTTTATAAAGCGCATATTTACATATGATGATGATATCATTTTTAAGATGAAATGCAGCAAAATATGTTGATTATATTATACGGATACAACTTTAACTTCATTTAAGTAATCTGTATTGTTAATATTTAAACATGGGAGGACACGGTGCCATAGCGCTAGCAAGTTCACCTATTGTTCCTGCCTTGTGCTGTATATTTGCTGAGGATGGCGCAACAATGGAAGGACAGACGAATAGAATAATTAAACACGTACTATGAAGATATTTCAATGTTCCTTAAAAGTTTTCCCATTTAATAACATAATTTAACTTCTATCATCATAAAAAAGATGTCACGTATACATCTCAGTATTTTAATTATTCAGAGAGCTGTAATATAACGAATGTAATGGATTCTGTGTCCTGTCGGAGAAAAAGAAAGAACGGAAGCATGTAGTGATTCTCACACATAGAGCACATTGAAGATCAAATACAAAACAAAGCATTTAACGTGCTACTTTAGTTACGATGGGATTTGAGAACTAGTAAATTAAACGATTTTAAGATGAAATCTATGTTCTACTTTAATGACAAAATAAACTACGTGATTAAAGTGGAAATTTCAAGATTGAAGTTAACATTTTGCGCTTTTTTCCTACTCTGTGCCTTTTTTTCTCACTGTACCCTAATAAGCTTCCATATGACACTCAGACGGTGGGCCACGTCTCGCCTTTTCACGGCGACTTTGATATGTGACAACTTCTTTTTTATGTCGGGCACTGTGTGACTTTGTGAACTTGAGCTAGTTTCTCCAACACGCTATGTCACTCGATCAACTTCCTTGTCTTGTTTATTCCACTGTATAAACCAACAAATAGTAAGGTTTTCTTTGCCTCCACTTGGTATTCGCTGAAATTCTTATATTTTCCCTCTTGCTTTTGCCATTGCCTTTTCACAGAACACTGAGCTTAAGCTCAATTTATATTGATTTGCATATTCAAAGAGGCGTAATTCTGGGAGGAGATGGGGCAGGACAGAAGGCGCGTGCACGTGCGTTAGTTTTCACACTGATCGGGATTTATGGAGTGGAAGAACGTGGAAGTTGGAGTACGCAAAGATTCCTGCATCTGGAATTTTCTGTGCATAAGGACATTTCAGCTTTTGTGCTTACGTCATGTTATAGTGCAAATTCTACGCACGGTGTTAAGCATGAGGCCCCTGGTGTTTGAGACGTGAATTTCTCCGATCTTCCGCCCAGACAACTGCTAATCTGCAGCAGATCAAAGCTAAGTAACTTCGTACTTTCCCATTGCTTTTCCAGCGCTATGAGGTCATGGGAGGTACAAGCATGTGTGGGCGACGGACAGCACTATCCACTAGGAACTAAAGAATTTAGGCATTATCTTGGACAGTGGCAGAGCCATCTTTCCACTTTTACACTGTCAGCGAAGATGTCCCTCTGAATTTTCTAAACAGGCAAAAAGTCAGCCTTATTTCTTTATACTTTGTTTGTCCTTTTTCTTCCAAAACATGTCTCTCTATCAACTCTACAGGTTGCATATCTTTTTACAGTGTTTTTTTTTTACTGCTGGTAATGCCAACAAGGCATATTACAACAATGCTCCCATTAGGTCAGATTATATCAAAACACAAAGTGAACTACCACAGCTATGCAGAGGACATGCAGCTTTATTTATCTATAGTACCTGACTCTCTGAACTCTCTGATCCAGTATCTGTCTCGTGTTTGGGAGCAGATGAATAGTAACTTCCTCAAGATAAACAAGGAAACAATTAAAGTTGTTAAAAAAATGGAAACAGTGAGCATATTATAAATAAATTTGAACGCTTAGCTTTAAAAGGAACTAAAGAATTTAGGCATTATCTTGGACTTTAAGTCACATATTTATGATGTTACTGGGACTGAATTTTTCCATTTAATTAATATTGCAAACCTCTTATAAACACTACAAGATGCTAAGAAATTAATTCACGCTTTTGTTTTTAGTCAGCTAGATTACTGGAATGGAACTGGTCTACCTAAGAAAGACATCAATTGGTTGTAGTTAGTCCTTAATGCAGCAGGAAGAATCTTAACCAGAATAAGAAAATCTGAGCACATCTCACCAGTTTCAGCATCATTACACTGGCTGCCTGTGTCCTTTAGAATTGACTTTATAATACTACTAATGGAATATAAAGCTTTAAATAATCATTATTCTTTATATATCTTGGAGTGCCTGTCCCCCTACATTCCAAGTTGTAACCTTAGATCTTCTAATAGAGGCCTGCTTAAAATTAAAAGACCCAAGCTTAAAGGAAGTGGTAAGGTGGTCTTTTGCTATTATGCTCCATGCAATATCTGGACTCCTCCTCGAGCCGCCACCTTATCGTTGTGGAGGGGTTTGCGTGTCCCAATGATCCTAAGGAGCTCTGCTGTCTGGGGCTTTATGCCCCCGGTAGGGTCACCTAAGGCAAACTGGTCCTAGGTGAGGGACGAGACAAAGAGCAGTTCAGAAAACCTACCATTAAGAATATAAACTTTGGACAGCGTTTTCCCTCGCCTGGACGCGGGTCACCCCTCTGGAGCCAGACCTGGATGTGGGGCTCGATTGCGAGCGCCTGGTGGCCAGGCCTGCTCCTATGGGGCTTGGCCGGGCACAGCCCGAAGAGGCAATGTGGGTCCCCCTTCCCATGGTCTTACCACCTGTAAGAGGGTCCAAGGAGGTTGGGTGAAGTGTGAGTTGGGTTGTGGCCGAAGGCAGGGACCTCGGTGGTCCGATCCTCGGCTAGAGAAGCTGGCTATTGGGATGTGGAATGTCACATCTTTGAAGGGGAAGGAGCCTGAGCTAGTGCTAGTGCCTGAGCAGGCTCACCTCGACGCACAGCATGGACTCTGGAAGCAATGTCCTTGAGAGGGGCTGGACTCTCTACCACTCTGGAGTTGCCCCTGGTGAGATGCGCCGAGCAGGTGTGTGCATACTTATTGCCCCCTGACTTGGAGCCTGTTCATTGGGGTTCACCTCAATAGACGAGAGAGTAGCCTCCCTCCGCCTTTGGGTGAGGGGACAGATCCTAACTGTTGTTTGCGTGTATGCGCCGAACAGCAGTCTGGAGTACCCACCCTTTTTGAAATCCCTGGAGGGGGTGCTAGAGGGCACACCTTCTGAGGACTCCCTCGTTCTGCTGGGAGACTTTAATGCTTACGTGGGCAATGACAGTGAGACCTGGAAGGGCGTGATTGGGAGGAATGGTCCTCCCTATCTGAACCTGAGCGTTGTTTTTTTTATTGGACCTCTGTGCTCGTCACGGATTGTCCATGACAAACACCATGTTCAAGCATACGGGTGTCCATATGTGCACCTGGCACTAGGACACCCTAGGCCTCAGTTCGATGATCGACTTTGTGGTCGTGTCGTCGGACTTGCGGCCACATGTCTTGGACACTTGGGTGAAGAGAGGGGCGGACCTCTAACTGATCACCACCTGGCGGAGAGTTGGCTTCAATGGTGGGGGAGGATGCTGGTCAGGCCTGGTAAGACCAAATATATTTTGAGGGTCTGCTGGGAATGTCTGGCAGAGTCCCCTGTCAGAAGTAGCTTCAACTTCCACCTCCAGCAGAACTTTGACCATATCCTGAGGGAGGTTCGGGACATTGAGTCCAAATGGGCCATGTTCAAGTGCCTCTATTGTTGAGGCGGCTGACCGGAGCTGTGGCCATAAGGTGGTCGGTGCTTGTCTTGGCGGCAATCCTCGAACCCGTTGGTGGACTACGGCAGTGAGGGATGCCGTCAAGGTGAAGAAGGAGTCCTACAGGACCTTTTTGTCCTATGGGGCTCCAGAGGCAGCTAATAGGTACCAGCAGGCCAAGCAGAATGCAGCTTCAGTGGTTGCTGAGGCAAAAACTCGGGAGTGGGAGGAGTTGGGGGAGGCTATGGAGAACGACTTCCGGATGGCTTTGAGGAGATTCTGGTCCACCATCCGGCATCTCAGGAGGAGAAAGCAGTGCAGTGTCAACACTGTGTATGGTGGGGATGGTCCGCTGCTGACCTTGATTTGGGACGTTGTGGGTCAGTGAGGGGAGTACTTCGAAGACCTCCTTAATCCCACTAACATGCCTTCCAATGAGGAAGCAGAGCCTGAGGACTTGTAGGTGGGCTTTCCCATCTCTGAAACTGAGGTCACTGAGGTGGTCAAAAAACTCCTTGGTGGCAGGGCCCCAGGGGTAGATGAGATACGCCCGGAGTTCCTCCAGGCTCTGGATGTTGTAGTACTGTCTTGGTTGACATGCCTCTGCAACATCACATGGACATCAGAGACAGTACCTCTGGATTGGCAGACTGGGGTGGTGGTCCCCATCTTTAAGAAAGGGGACCAGAGGGTGTGTTCCAACTACAGAGGGATCAAGGTCCTCAGCTTCCCTGGAAAAGTCTATTCAGGGGTCCTGGAGAGGAGGGTCCGTCAGATAGTCAAACCTCGGATTCAGGAGGAACAGTGTGGTTTTTGTCCTGGTCACGGAACAGTGGACCAGCTCTACACCCTTAGCAAGGTCCTGGAGGGTGCATGGGAGTTTGCCCAACCAGTCTGCATGTGTTTTGTGGACTTGGAAAAGTCGTTCAACCGTGTCCATCGGGGAATCCTGTGGAGGGTGCTCCGAGAATATGGGATACCGGACCCCTTGATAAGAGATGTTCGGTCCCTGTACAACCGGTGTCAGAGCTTAGTCCGCATTTCTGGCAGTAAGTCAAAATCGTTTCCAGTGAGAGTTGGACTCCGCCAGGGCTGCCCTTTGTCACGGATTCTGTTCATAACTTTTATGGACAGAATTTCTAGGCACAGCCAGGGCGTTGAGGGGGTCTGGTTTGGTGGGCTCAGGATTGGTGGGCTTTTTGCAGATGATGTTGTCCTGTTTGCTTAATCAGGCCGTGATCTTCAGCTCTCACTGGATCAGTTCGCAGCCGAGTTTGAAGCGGCTCGGATGGGAATCAGCACCTCCAAATCCGAGACCATGGTCCTCAGCCGGAAAAGGGTGGAGTGCCCTCTCAGGGTTGGGAGCGAGATCCTGCCCCAAGTCGAGGAGTTCAAGTATTTCGGGGTCTTGTTCATAAGTGACGGAAGAATGGAGCTGCAGATTGACAGGTGGATCGGTGCGGCGTCCGCAGTGATGCAGGCTCTGCATCGGTCTGTTGTGGCGAAAAAGGAGACTGAGCCGTAAGGCAAAGCTCTTAATTTACCGGTCGATCTATGTTCCTACCCTCACCTATGGTCATGAGCTGTGGGTAGTGACCGAAAGAACAAGATCGCGAATATAAGTGGCTGAAATGAGTTTCCTCCGCAGGGTGTCTGGGCTTTCCCTTAAAGATAGGGTGGGAAGCTCAGTCATCCGGGAGGAGCTCAGAGTAGAGCCACTGCTCCTCCGCATTGAGAGGATTCAGATGAGGTGGCTCGGGCATCTGATCAGGATGCCTTCAGGACGCCTCCCTGGTGAGGTGTTCCGGGTATGTCTAACCGAGAGGAGGCCCCAAGGAAAACTCAGGACACGCTAGGGCCCTATGTATCTAGGTTGGCCTGGGAACGCCTCAGGATTCCCCCGGAAGAACTAGTAGAAGTGGCTGGGGAGAGGAAAGTCTGGGCATCTCTGCTCAAACTGCTGCCCCGTGACCCGATCTCAGATAAGTGGAAGAGGATGGATGGATGGATGGTAATATCCGGAATACTTTACAAACTGAGACACGGCAAGCTAATACTGTATATGGTACACTTTTTTTCCCCTGAGGAGAAATTGTCTTTTCACATGATCTTTGGAGGTCAGAGCACAGGGCTTGTACAGCAATACCATGGAACATTAAATAAAGATCTCCTAAAATCCCACTTTTTTAATTTGGTGTTTTCACAGTTTCAATTTAGCTCTACTCTTAATAACTTAGATATGGATATAATTATATATTTTTTAGTTAATCTGCAATCATTATTAATTTTTACTTTTCTCTGTTTTATTTTCCACTAGCAGAATACCCGCGCTTCGCAGCGGAGAAGTAGTGTGTTAAAGAAGTTATGAAAAAGAAAAGGAAATATTTTAAAAATAACGTAACATGATTGTTAATGTAATTGTTTTGTCATTGATATGAGTGTTGTTGTCATCTCTCTCTCTCTCTCTCTCTCTCTCTCTCTCTCTCTCTCTCTCTATATATATATATACAGTAATCCCTCGCTGTATCGCGCTTCGACTTTCGCGGCTTCGCTCTATCGCGGATTTTATATGTAAGCATATGTAAATGTATATCGCGGATTTTTCGCTGCTTCGCGGATGTCTGCGGTCTTTTTATTTCTGGTACGTGTACTGTATATGCTTCCTCTGTTGGTTTGTCCATTTGAATACAAACAAGGGACACTATTGGCGGATGGCTGAGAAGCTACCCAATCAGAGTAGTTAAGCTCCTGGGTGCTGATTGGCTTTGCGACGGGGAGCGCAGAATTCGATTTCGCTTAAAGGCGGCATCTCGTCTCGCACATTCAGCTAATCAACGTGTTTCTTTGTGAAGTCGGCATCGCGTCTCGCTGATTCAGCTAATCAACGTGTTTCTTTGTGAAGTCGGCATCTCGTCTCGCTGATTCAGCTAATCAACGTGTTTCTTTGTGCGTACTGTAGTCAAGCCTTCGTTATGTCTACAAAACGATCTGCTGCTGCTACTGCTTCTGGGGCCGTGCCCAAGCGCCAACGGAAGATGTTAACAATTGCTGAAAAGGTACAATTGTTGGACATGTTGAAGCAAGGGAAAAGCTACGCTGCTGTAGGACGCCACTACGGCATCAACGAGTCCACGGTTCGTTATATTAAGAAGGATGAAAAGAGCATACGATCTACGGCCGCAGTGTCCTTTAACCAGGGCGCGAAACGAATTGTAAGTGGACGTAATAAGGCGATAGTCCGGATGGAATCTGCTTTAGGAATTTGGATCGAAGACTGCCGGAAGAAAAACATCCCCGTGGACACCAATATCATCCGAGAAAAGGCCAAGCAACTTTATGATAGGTTTGCGGATGCCGGAGATGCTCTAGACGACGATCCTCAACCTGGAACTTCTGCTGAATCCCCCAGCTCTGAATTTACTGCCAGCAAGGGCTGGTTTGAAAAATTCAAAAAAAGGTTCAACTTGGCCAGTGTGAATCTGCAAGGAGAGGCTGCCTCCGCAGACAAAGCCGCAGCCGAGAAATATGTCGCGGACACGTTCAAGGCGATCATTGAGGAAGGCAGATATCGGCCTGAAACTGTGTTTAATATGGATGAGACAGCCCTATTTTGGAAGCGGATGCCGTCTCGTACTTTTATCATGAAGGAGGAGGCAAAAGCCCCGGGGTTTAAGGCTCACAAAGATCGCATCACGCTGGTCATGTGCGGCAATGCTGCGGGCTTTATGATAAAGCCTGGGCTCGTTTATAAGTCCAAAAACCCACGGGCCCTGAAAAATAAGAATAAAAACCTGCTGCCTGTGTACTGGATGCACAACCCGAAGGCTTGGATTACAAAACGCCTAACGTCGGATTGGTTTCACCAATGTTTCATCCCGGAGGTAAAAATCTACCTGGCAGAGAAAGGGCTGGAGTTCAAAGTCCTTTTACTTCTGGACAATGCTGGAGGTCATCCCTTGGATCTTTCTTACGAAGGTGTAAAAGTAGAGTTCTTGCCGGCGAATACAACGTCACTGATTCAGCCAATGGATCAAGGAGTTATCCGGGCTTTCAAGGCATTGTACACCAAGAACAGCCTGCAAAACATGGTCGAGGCAATGGACACGGACGATGACTTTTCCCTGAAGGAGTACTGGCGTAAGTACGTGATCACATCGTGTATGGTGAATGTGCAGAAGGCCCTTAACGATATGAAGAAAGGGACGGTTAATGCCTGCTGGAAGAAATTGTGGCCAGAAGTTGTGCACGACAAGGGCTCTTCTGCAGAAGAAATTCAGCACTCGGCGGTTGACAAGACAGTCAGGCTGGCAAAACTACTAGGAGGAGAAGGTTTTAACGACATGACCTGTGATGACGTCAACGAGCTGCTCGATGCCCACTCCGAGCCGCTGAGCGAAGAAGATTTGGCCGAGATGACCAAGTCAGCGAGCGAGGAAGAAGAAGACCCAGCACAGGAAGAAGACGACCCCGGCCTAACTCTTGAGCGTCTCGCGACGATTCTACGTATGGCAAAAGATCTACAGACATCAGTCGAAGAATGGGACCCGCAAATGATTCGTTCTTTGCAATTTAAAAATGCTATTGACGGCGCCACGGAAGTGTACAGGAACCTCTTTACACAAATGAAAAAGCAGCGCCAGCAACTGCCCATCACGATGTTCCTCACCCGCAAAACACTGCCTAGTATGCCTTCAGTGGAAGAAGAAAGTCCAGATGACGGTGCTACACAGTCGCCTGAAGGGGCTCCTTTAGAACAGCTGTGACAGTGCAGTAGATGTCATCGTTATAGGACAAGTCGTCGTGTTGTTGGTGAGTACCCATAACTAATTTTCTACATACTTAGTACATGTATGTACGTTTATTGTAACTGTAAACACATTTTTATACGATTTTTCTTGCATTGTAGGTATTTTTTGCCGGTGGCCTGTCTATTGTAATGGTTGTAACATCTGTGATATCGGAGACGCTCCACAGTATCTTTAAAATAACATTTTGGTTTTATGTACAGCTTTTACATGTTATATATTTTTCACTTTGTATTTTTATTACCTAATCAATTACAATATATTTAAAACTGTATTACGTATTAAATAAAACTCCTCAGTGATATACGATACGTACGTTTGTGAGTACTGTAGTACTGTATATAAACAGTGTGTTTACATACATAATTTCAATGAATCTTACCTAATATCTAAGAGAATACAAAGGGATTATGCTGTATAACGCTGCGGGGAATATTTATAAACAGTGCGGGAGAGTTTATAAGGGCTTAAAATATATAAAAATAACCATACAAACATATGGTTTCTACTTCGCGGATTTTCACCTATCGCGGGGGGGTCTGGAACGCAACCCCCGCGATGGAGGAGGGATTACTGTATATATATATATATATATATATATATATATATATATATATATATATATACATACATAGCAAAATACCCGCGTTTGGCAGCAGAGAAGTAAAAAGAAAAGGAAACATTTTAATAATAACGTAACATGATTGACAATATAATTGTTTTGTCATTGTCATGAGTGTTGCTGGCATATATATATATACACTCACACACACACATATATAAACATATATATACACATCATATATATATATATACATATATATACATATACATATAAATATATATACATATATACACATATATATATACACACACACACATATATATACATATATACACATATATATACACACAAACACATATATACATATATACACATATACATATCTACATATATACTGTATATACACACATATATATATATATATATACAAAAATATCATCCCTGGTTAAAATTGGGCAGACTTAAAAATAA
>JANRMT010062842.1:34995096-35023645 GCA_026402145.1 Polypterus bichir lapradei
TTTTGTGTGACAAACATGCAAAAGAATAAGAAATCAGGAAGGGGGCAAATAGTTTTTCACACCACTGTATGATTCCAATAATACTGATCATTTTTATAGTCAAAATCTCTGAATTTGCACATTTCCTGATCAAATACATGGGAGAAACACAAGGTGCGGTACCAACGAACCGAGCCTCACTTCGGATTGCGCTATCCCTCACACACTGGGTTGATGCATGCAATTGGCACATGCCTGTTGCCGTCTCTCTGTGTATCACCAATATAATGTTTGCAGACACGTTTATTATACACCCTGACTTTCCATAGTCTGGCTAATATCTTTAATGAATGTGTGTGACATATTTAGTCTTGCTGATTGAACATAAAACCGCAGTGAAAAGGGACAGGGTGAGACAGACAGTACTGTGCCGCACCGAAGGGGGGTGCATGTAAGCCCAACAGGTGCTTGTTGCTGCTGTTCTTCTATGCAGAGGCGCTGGCCGCCAATAAGTTTGCGATATCAATAAGTCAAGTGCACTGCAGCAGTCCATTTATTTTTATTTTTTGTTCCGACTAACTACAAAAAAGGAAGATTAAGACTGTTAAAGCTAAAGAAAAATAAGGGGCACTTTTACAAGAAAGTGACGGAGATTTTCGTGGAGAAGGATAGGAGCATGGCCGTCATTTACAAATAAAGGTAAGACCATAAACGGTTTTCAATTTTATAAAAAATAGGATTAGGCTCAGAAAACAATTCAATATTTAAAGACTACATTTTGACCTTAAATTAAATATTTGTTTGTTTTTCTTGTTATCCTTTTGTTGAACAGTCTGCATTAAAATTGATTAAAGCATCAGAATTAAAAGCTTTTAAAAACAACTAAATATTTCAATTAAGGTCAAAATTGAAAAATCATTTTTTGCACACCACTCTATACTTTCATTTGTATTGAATGAGTATGAATTGTGAAATTGCAACAGCAAATTTAGAACACATGGAGGGTGCACTCTACATTTATAGTGGCAAGACAGAGCGCAATGTTCTTTCTTAGCCGAATATATACCTTAACTACAGTATATGTGTAAAGAATGCTAATGAGATATGAAACATAACCAATAGTCAATGTGCACGCTGCCAATTGAATAGTGAATAAGCTACTCTATTGGGTTCAAATAATTGTAACTGTGACTCTGAAGGAGTCAGTGCCTCACCAGCCATGAACCTCACCGCACGTCACTGCTTCAATACTGGCAGGAGAAATCATCAACATACAGTCTTGCTGGTGCCCCTCATAGTGCCGAGGACCTTGTCTGTGCATCTGCATTTCAGGTGTTTGTCAAGCGAATATTTTCACTATGTGGCTATCTGTGCAATGGACATTGTTTCAACATGAACAAATCTCTTGAAATGCATGCTTGTTTAAAGCTTAAGAGCAATGTGCTTGCACAGACTGGTTTCTTGGGTTAAAACATTTGATCTTGCTGACTATGCTTATTAGGCCAGTTAATCTGTTTAATCATTGATAGTCAGGCTGTGTTTAACGGCATTATGAACTGTGAGTTTATTTTGTTGACTGAAACATAACTTGCATTGAAATATGTGTAGGCCAGCATTCATGGTCTTGCAACAGAAAAAAAACTAAAATTGTACTAATATTATATAAAAAGCCCAGAACTAAATAAATTAAAAACAAAAATTTTAAACAAAGAACTAAATAAAAATAAAAATAGTTGACTCCACTGAAAACTAGAATGAAATCCATCCATCCATTATCCAACCCGCTGAATCCGAACACAGGGTCACGGGGGTCTGCTGGAGCCAATCCCAGGGCACAAGGCAGGAACCAATCCCGGGCAGGGTGCCAACCCACCACAGGACACACACAAACACACTCACACACCAAGCACACACTAGGGCCAATGCAGAATCGTCAATCCACCTAACCTGCATGTCTTTGGACTGTGGGAGGAAACCCACGCAGACACGGGGAGAACATGCAAACTCCACGCAGGGAGGACCCAGGAAGCGAACCCGGGTCTCCTAACTGTGAGGCAGCAGCGCTACCACTGAGTCACCGTGAATGAAATAAAAATATAAATACATTTTATAAAATAAAATAAAAACTAAAATTACAATTAATATCAGAACTGAAATATCACTGGACTCCCCCACCACCCTGTGGGCAAACCTAAATAAACATTTTGTCTAATTATTACTGTGTTTGACTATTTTCTGAACTATTTTACTTTGGCCCAAGAAGCGATTACATTATTTATCTGTTCTGAATTGCCACCAACAGCTATCATATTAAACTAATCTATAACTATACTCATGGAGTAATACCAATATTCGATCATTTTCCTCAATAAATAAATGACCAAGTATAATATTTTTGTATCATTTGTTTAACTGGTTTCTCTTTATCTACTTTTAGGACTTCAGTGAAAATCTGATGATGTTTTAGGTCATATTTATGCAAAAATATAGAAAATTCTAAAGGGTTCACAAACTATCAAGCACCACTGTACATAGGATTTATGTCACACTAAAATGACCTTACACTTAAACTATCTGCAGATTATAATGATTTAATTTTTTTTGACACTATAAGTTACAATCACACTGTCTCAACAACCTTCTATACATCATGATCTCTTGCATTCAATTATTTTAGCTTAACATTTCAAAATTTAAACATGTCCTAAGAATTTTGAACTACAGTAGACCATAACCCTCTGGAACCAACAAGAAAGAAAACCTAGTACATTCACCACAAGCCTGTTTGATGTACTCTGATAATACATATAAATGCATTCTATTATGATTATTATTATTATTATTATGATATGACTATTTGTTACAAAAATGTTTAATTAACAAAAGTATGATATCTGTCTGTTCGATGAAGTAAATAAAAATTTAAAAATGCTCCAACTTTCAAAACAGTTAAGTTTCTGAATACATGTGAATGTTAATTTCTGTGTACATTTTCTAACTTTTTAAAATATACATTTCAGGCTAGTCAACTTTTAAATTAATAAATTAAATCACTAGAAATTAATTTATATAAATTATTTTATTTACATAAATTAGAAAATGAATGTACCATGTGATATTGACCAGAATGGAAATGAATCGGGAAAAATATAAATTCTGCATCTGATTCCCTGTTTTTACATCCAACTAATTACATTCAAACGAAGTTGTAACGCTGTCCGATCTGGCTGATTTGGTGGGTCAGGTTCATCATAGCGCATCTGTTCTGGTACATGCTTACACACTGCAACACACTTTCTGTGCACTATAGAGCAGCACATTAATAAAGTGAAAATGCTTTCTATTTACATAAGTAAATTCATTCTCTGAAGGTGCTTTTATAGTGTAGTGATGTCATCGAGTACCACAACAGACAGATTCTCTGCTGTTTACTTTGAGATGACTCACTATCTTTAAAAGGACTGCTCGTCTTTTGCTGCACTAGTTGATAAAAGCACCTGTGACTGTGCAGAGCTGCCATTTTTATAACTTTTCCAGCTATATCTGACATAATCTCATTCTTTTGGTGACTCATCCCAGGCTGATGTAACTTCATCATTGCAATAGCAATGTGCATGCAGTTGACTGATCCAATTGCATTTGGAAAACTGGACGTTGCTGCAAATTGTGCTTTTATGTTTGTCAGTTCAATCACAGTGTGGGGAAATCTTATATATCTGGATGACAAGTGGATAATTCCATACTATACAGCTGGCATGGTTAGACTTTGTGATGACAGAGAAATACCTGATCAGTCAACAAGTTCAAGTTAAAAAGCTCCTGTGGCTAAAAACCTTAGAATGGACAGAACTTTCAATGGAGCAGGTAGAGCACAATTCCTCAAAATTAGCCTTTGTAAAGCCGGTGCCAGTTCAGCATAGGTTCAGAATAGGTCAGGTCAGGTTGGGGAGCATGCACTGGTACAGCACATTGACACACCCATCACATGATGAAACAGCTCAGGATTCTGGTTGGCAACCCCCCAGGCAGACACACAGTCCAGTCCCACCCTCCAGAATGACCCTCTATCTGCCACAGCCAGGTGTCATGTGGGCATCCCCTTGGTCTGGTACAACCACTTGGATCCTCAACAATGAGAATCCTGCAAGCTGGGTCACCCTCTGGGAATCACGACACATAGATGTAACTGTTCATTCAACACAAAGTCAAACCAACGGTACTCAAGAATTCTCCGAAGAGACACAGTACCAAAGCATAGCGTTCATGTCTTGCAACCATATAGCAAGACAGGAAGCACCAGGACTCTAAATACTTGGACCTTTGTCCTTTTGCATAGATATTGGGAGCACCACACACCCCTTTCCAGCAACCTCATGACCCCCCATTGTCTCCCAATCCGTCTACTGACTTCATAGGAAGTGAGACATGAATGTCACTGCCGAGGTAAGTAAACTTCTTGACAAGGTCGACACTCTCTTCGCCGACAGACACACTGCTAATGGCTGTGCCTAAAAGGTCATTAAAGGCCTGGATCTTGTTTTTTATCCAGGACACTCGTAAGCCCAGGTACTCAGACTCCTCGCTCAGTCTCTCGGGCCTCCCAATCAGAGCCTCTATTGACTCTGCGCAGATCACAACATCTTCAGCAATGACCAAATCAGTGAATCTTTCTTCACAAATAGATGCCTCACAGCTGCTGGACCTTACAACCTTGCCCAACTCCCAGTCCATGCAAGCACTGAATAGAGTAGGAGCAAGAACACACCCCTGACGAGCCCCAGAATCAAATGGGAAAAACGCAGAGGTTCTGTCTCCACTCTGCACAACAATCACAGTACCAGTGTACAGGCCGGCTATCATATCCAGCAACCTTGAGAGGATCCCACAGGGCAGTTCGATCAACTGAGTTGAAAGCTTTATGAAAATCGACAAAGGCTGCAAAGAAACTCTGCTGATATTCTCGTTTGCCTTTCATGAGAAATCTCAATGCCTGGATGTGGTCGATGGTAGACTTCTTAGGCGTAAAACCAGACTGTTCCAGTCACTGTTATTTAAACTAGTGATCACGGATCCTAGTGAGGATGACCCTAGCAAGGACTTTACCCAGCACCGAGAGCAGTGTTATCCCCCTGTAGTTGTCACAATCCAGGCAATCACCCTTCCCATTCGAGATAGGGATAACCAGTCCCTATTTTCCAGTCAGTTGGAATGACGTCAGTCTCCAAAATGGAAGCAAAGATTGCTTGACATGCTAGGAGGACAGCCTTACCAACAGCCTGGAGAAGTCCAACGTCCTAGCCGGAGGATCAACTTTAAATGGTTGCTCAGCGGGTCACAACTGCAGTGTTGGAAATCGAAATCAACTTAGAAGCCAGTTATCATCATCTGTAAATGCACACTTTCTTCTAATTATTCCATTTGCAATGTGTTCTAACAACACTAAAGCAGCCATGGTAGTTGGAATAGTTTGGCCATTCCATACACAATTATATTGTTACAGAATAACTGTAATCAAGTGAATTAAATTTGTAAACAATATGCATCACAGATGTGAACGTAAAAAAGAACAGTAGACCACCACCTGAGGCCACAGGTCCACTATGCCCTCTACCCTCTGCAGTTCGCATACCAGGAGAAGAAGTTGGGAGTGGAGGATGCCGTCATCTACATGCTACACCGATCCCTCTCCCACTTGGACAGAGGCAGTGGTGCAGTAAGAATTATGTTTCTGGACTTCTCTAGCGCCATCAATACCATCCAACCTCTGCTCCTTAGGGACAAGCTGACAGAGATGGGAGTAGATTCATACCTGGTGGCATGGATTGTGAACTTACAGACAGACCTCAGTATGTGCGTCTCGGGAACTGCAGGTCTGACATTGTGGTCAGCATCACAGGAGCGTTGCAGGGAACTGTGCTTTCTCTGGCCCTGTTCAGCTTATATACATCAGACTTCCAATACAACTCAGAGTCCTGCCATGTGCAAAAGTTTGCTGACGACACTGCTATCTTGGGCTGCATCAGTTGTGGGCAGGAAGAGGAGTATAGGAACCTAATCAATGACTTTGTTAAATGGTGTGACTCAAACCACCTACAACTGAACATCAGCAATACCAAGGAGCTGGTGGTGGATTTTAGGAGGCCCAGGCCAATCACGGACCCTGTGATCATCAGAAGTGACTATGTACAGAGAGTGCATACCTATAAATACCTGGGAGTGCAGCTGGATGATAAATTGGACTGGACTGCCAATACTGATACTCTGTGCAAGAGAGGACAGAGCCGACTATACTTCCTTAGAAGACTGGCATCCTTCAACATCTGCAATAAGATACTGCAGATATTCTGTCAGATGGTTGTGGCAAGCGCCCTCTTCTAAGCAGTGGTGTGCTGGGGAGGCAGCATAAAGAAGAAGGTTGCCTCACACCTGGACAAACTGGTGAGGAAGGCAGGCTCTATTGTAGGCACGGAGATGGACAGTCTGACATTAATTATGGAGAATCCACTGCATCCACTGAACAATATCATTTCCAGACAGAGGAGCAGCTTCAGTGACAGACTGCTGTCACTGTCCTGCTTCATTGACAGACTGAGGAGATCGTTCTTCCCCCACACTATGCGACTCTTCAATTCCACCCGGTGGGGCAAACGATAACATTATTCAACATTATTTAAGATCTATGTTTTAGAAAGATGGATAGTAAAGAGTATGTAGAAGAGAAGGAACAGCTCATGGTCTGTAGTACACCACATCATTTGTGAAACATGATAGAGCCAGTATTATGGCATGTGCATTCGTGACTGCCAATAGAAGTAGTTCAGTTAGGTTTTATTGATGATATGACTGCTGACAAAAGTTGCAGAACAAAATGTATTTTCTGAAGTGTACAGGGCTATATTTTTTGCTCAGATTCAGACAAATGCTGCAAAACTGACAGCACTTCACAATATAGATGAACATTGAGCAAAAACATACCATGACAGCAAACCAAGTGCATTTCAAGACAAAAGGTGGAGTCAATCAACTGACCTCAACCCAAATGGAGAGGCATTTCATTTGCGGAAGACAAAACTGAAGGCAGAAAGTCCAAACAACAAGCAGCAGCTGAAGACAGCAGCAGTAAAGGCCTGGCAAAGCATCAGTAGGGTAGAAATCCAGCACTTGGAAACGCCATGGGTTCCAGACTTCAGGCAGTCACTGAGCGCAGAGGATTTTCAACCATGTATTGAAAATGATCATTATATTCATGATTATGTTAGTTTGTCCAAATTTTTTGAGCCCCTGAATTTGGTGAAACAATATGTAAAAATGGTTATTTTTTCTAAATGGCTAATACAGTGTTTTTGTTAAATGCCTTAAAACTGCAAGTCTACACTTCAATCACATATTGATTGCTTCTATTTAAATCCAATCTGGTGACACATAGAGCCAAAATTATAAAAACTGTATCACTGTCAAAATACCTATAGACCTAACTGTAAATAATCTGAGACAGTAAAAATGACAAACAAAAAATGACTCTGAAAGGGTCAAGCAAGTAGTACAAGTAACAAGTAATACAAGTAACTTTCTGAGGTATGGCTATCCTCCCAGTGGAGGTGGGTCTTTTTCCAAAAGAAACTGGATTTTTTATTTTTAATTTCCTTACCATTTTGTTAATTTTCAATTTATGTTATATATTTTTCTGGTCTAAAAGTTTCTTGTGAAAAATTTAAAACAAATATAGATACTGGGTCAAGAAGAGACCTGAGACATTGCAAAGGTTTGGAGCAGACACCTGTGTAATCTGTTTCCTGGCTGCAAAAAGTAAACGTTGCAAGCAAGTAGTAGTTACAAGTCAGAGTCCAAAACAGAACTACCTTCCAAAGGAAGGGAGAGAGGCTTTATAGGAGGTCTCGGGGAAGTGAGGTCGTCCTCAGGGCCAGGACCAGAAGTGGCGTGTCCCAAGTCGAGGCAGTGGCTCCTGGTGGGATTTCCTGGGAATGGTCTGCAGGAAGCTTAAAAAGAGCGTTAGTGCACCCCGCCGCCACCACATGGGCACATGTGTTACCATTATTCTCCAAGCCCTTCAGCTGCCTCCTATTCACACGTGTCTGACAATACATAGCTTTGTCTCTCATTCAGATTCTTAAAACAATCAAATTAGTGTTAATGTCAAAGTAAAATGCTGTGTTGTTTTTATAACAGAACTCCATAAATGAAAAAATATTGTAAAATAACTGTAAAACAGAACACAATATTTAATTATACAAAATACTAATACTAATAGTTATTGTATGAAATGCTATATCAGTGTTTTATTCATTTTCAACAATGTACTTTTTAATTAGACTTTTGTATGTTTTATTTAAAAATCAACATTTTGTAAAAGGCTGTTTATATTTCATAATGGGACTTTTCCAAATGGTACATTTCAAAATAGCTTATTATTATTATTTAAAAATGTCTCTTTTTTCCTTGTTTTCTTGTCTATCAGTCAATCAATCAATCATTCTTTAACTGTATATACATTGTTAAAGTTTTTCAAATTTTACCGACTTTTTTTATAAACATCATTGCACTTTTTCATTTGATTATTTCATAATTACCTATTAATTTATTTCATTTTCCCACAATTGACATCTCATACACTCCTGACACTCAAAATTGCCAGCCTAATTTAATACACCTGGCTCTAATACTCTAATGTTCTTTCTGAATCACAAGGAACACACAACCAAATTTTATCAAGTGACAAAGTCACAACAGCAGTGAGCTAATGGTATCTAGCAAAATATTTTTATTACTAAAAGAAAAGTCAAGGAGGAGTTGAAGTGCATCAAGAATCATAAAAAAGAATTAAAAATACAAAAATTGAAATAGCAGAATCTCTAAACTTAGATTTTTCTAAAATCTTAACATGTGAGGAAGTAGGTAACTTTCCATCGGCGAAAGGGACTACTAAGGAGCTACTGAGTCATTTGGAAATTGTAGAGGGAGAACTACGGATTAGATTAAATAGGCTGAAATCAAACAAATCACCAAGACCAGATAACATTTACTCTCCTGCTCATAATGATGTTAGTGAGTACAAATATAAACCATTGACACATATGTTTAGGATGTCACTATGCACTGGGGAAATTCCGAAGGACTGGAAAATGGCAAATATTATCCCATTATAGTGCATAAAAAGGTTGATAGGACAGATCCAAGCAACTAAAGGCCAGTATGCTTAAGGTGTCAGAGGTAAATTAATGGAAGGAATTATTAATGATAAGATTGAGTAACATATGGCAAGAACAGAAGTTTTACTGAACAGTAAACATGGGTTCAGAAGAGGAAGGTTGTGTTTTACTAACATGCTGGAATTCAATGAGCAAGCAGCAAAAGGAAAAGATCAAAGTGGAGCATATCATATTATTTATCTGGATTTTAAAAAAAGCATTTGATATGGTGCCACATGAGAGGTTGGATATCAAACTAAATGAACTGGAAGTTCGGCATGATGTTTGTAGATGGATGCAAAATTGACTCAGACACAGGAAACAGAGGGATATGATGCAAGTTACCTCATCAGAATTGGCTGATGTTAAAAGTGGTGTTCCACAGAGGTTAGTGCTAGGGCCACTGCTATTTTTAATATATATAAATGATTTAGATAGGAATGTAAGGAACAAGCTGGCTAAGTTTGTAGATGATATCAAGATAGGTGAATTGGCATATACTGTAATCTGGATTCGGTTGAATCATTATTGGGGAACTTGGACAGCATATAGGCTTGGGCAGATTTGTGTCAGATGAAATTCAATATCAGTAAAAGTAAAGTATTACACATAGGAAGAAAAAATGTTAGTTTTGAATACAGAATGGGAAGTCTGAAAATCGAATGTGCACCTTAAGAGAAGGATTTTGGAGTCATAGTGGACTCTACACTATCAACTTCCAGGCAGTGTTCAAAAGCCATTAAGAAGCCAAATAGAATGTTAGTTATATAGCATGATGTGTAGAGTACAAATCCAAAGAGTAATGCTCAAGTATTATAATTATAATCATCTAGAGTATTGTGTACAGTTTTGCTCTAAAGACTACAAAAAGGACATAGCAGCGCTGGAAAAAGTCCAAAGATGAGTGACTAGGCTGATTGCACAGCTATGGGGGCTGAATTATGAAGAAAGATTAAAAGGGCTGAGCCTTTTCAGTTTAAGCAAAAGATAAAGTGGATACATGATTTCAGTGTTTAGAATTATGAAGGGAATTAGTACAGTGGACCAAGACTGTTATTTTAAAATGAGTTCATCAAGAACATGGGGACACAGTTGGAAACTTCTTAAGAGTAAATTTTGCACATACATTAGGAAGTTTTTCTTTACATAGAGAACCATAGATATTTAGAATAAGCTATGAAGTAGTGTAGACTTGATGTTTTTTAGAAGAATTAAGTGGATAGGACTGTAGTACTAAGGTGTTGTACCATGTTAGCCATTATGGATGCAGTGAGAAGTCAAGGAAAATGGCACCTTTTATTGGCTAACTAAAAACATTACAATATGCAAGCTTTCAAGGAAACTCAGGCCCTTTCTTCAGGCAAGATCAAGAAGGGCCATGAGTTGCCTTGAAAGCATATTGTAACTTCTCATTATTTGGGCCTGGTGAGCTTTGTTGAGCTGAATCTACATTTTTCTAATGTTCTTAAAAACACAGTGCAACTCCCTCCAAAAAGTGTGCAGTTTACTACATACATTTCAGTTTGAAGCCATGGTTCTTATAATCTTTGATTCATTGTTTTAGGTAAGAACTCTTCTATTTTCAAATAAACTTATGTAAGACACAATGTTGTATTACTGTCAGTGAATAAAATGTAAATAGAAAGACCTGCAAAAGCTTTTTATTTTGCTTTCAGTTTTACTACTTTTTACTAATGGATTAGTTTTTAGAAAAGAATCCACAAATTAATACACTAATTGCTTATTCCATGTGTGCAGAAATCACAAAAACATAAGAAAATTTAAATGGATTTTAACATTTTAGCTTTCACAATATTCTTGCCTAAGAGCACAGCATTGATTGGCAAGAAACAAAATAACATAAATGTGCTGGAATCCTTACATTTTTCCCCAAAGGTTTCTATTTTCAGTTAAACCTTTTCTGAATTGCTTTTTTCTGATATTCTGTGAGTGCAGTACAGCACAGAAATATGGCTTTCCTTGTCCATGTTTTAAGACCAGATGTACAATTATGACAATTATATATACATAGAAACATATATATATATATATATATATATATATATAGTCATGCACGTGCGAGTAGGGGGCCGCGTAAGGACCTAAACGGTAGCGTGAAAGCACATGCCAGAGGAAACTGGCGGAGTACTAACCTCTCTCTCTTTTTCTGCAGAAAGAAAGATGCACCACCTCCATGATCCTGCTATGATTTCCTGAACACGCATCACCACTTCCGCCCTCCCTCTGTCGAGTCCTGATGACGTCATCAATCCCAGAATTAACAATAAAATCATTTATTTTTTGCTGACAATTGCAGTTAGTGGGCTAGCATCTGAATTGACACTTAGCATGATAGGGAGAAAGAAATACAGAAATAAAACCTTACTCTCCTTCCATTCTCTTCCCCACCTCCACCCTGACTATGCTCCATCTTGCCTCCCTAACTTAGGCTAATACCAAAATAACAGAGTCTCAGTCCTCTGACATTCCAAAAGACAGATCATGCCCAAAAAATGAAAGATCACCCTGCCCGTAGCAGTGAAATAAAGAATACCCTCAGATATCAGCAATTGAGTGCACACAAATCTAACTGATAGTACAGACCAGGTAGAATAATCCTGAGGTAAGATCAGAGACACCCCTTCCTATACACAGATCACGTACTGTGAGTGGGGACAGAGATCAGAGGACTGATGTGTGTGGTCCATTAAGGTTTCGCAGACCACTGTGATTGAGGAGCTCTGCTGGACAGCCAATTGGATTTCACTTTTTTCTCACTTGGTTTACAGCCCTAATCTTAACCATAGTGTAACATACATCTTCCTGAGTGGAATAGAGCTCTGGAGGTCCATATCTTGACTCTATTGGGGTTATTGCTGTTTCATAAATCATCAAATTAACATCATTGACAGTCATCTGTTGTGATAATTTTCCATTAATGAGCAGGGAGATGGCTTCAAGTCAGCACCAATAAGGAGTGCAGAAAAAAATTGAAAGCACGAAGAAGCAACTTGTGCTGCACTTGCAGTTGTGTTTAGAAATCTAGATTAGATTAGATTAGATTAGATTAGATTAGATTAGATTAGATTAGATTAAAACTGTATTGGTCCCCAGATGGAAGTTTGGCTTTTTACAGAAGCTCTTTAGACAAATAAATAGATAGATAGATAACTAAATAAACAAACAAATAAATAAATATGCACACACACATGAACACACTCCAGAATGAATGTAAAGCAAGAAAATTAAAAAGAAATAAAGTACTGACTTGGCTGTCACAGTCACAGTGAGGCATTATGCAAACATATTGCTATTCATATAAATGAGCCCTAGTAGTGTTTCTTGACACACTTCTGCTGAATGATTTGTTGCTCAGAGATAGTGTATCAGAGAGAGATGATGTGCTGCATTGCTCATAATGGCACTTAGTTTTGTTTTAATTCTCTCATTTGCTGCTAACTCCAAAGGGCCCAGATTAGTGAGCTTGCCCTTTTAATTAGCTTGTTGATTCAGTGGGTATCTCTTGAATTGATGTTACCAGCCCAGCACACCACAGTGTAGAAAAATATACTGGCTATCACAGAGTTATAGAAGATGTGAATGATGTAATTTTTCACATCAATGGAACACAGTCTCTTAAGGAAAAATAGCATGCTCTGTCTTTTCTTATATAGTACCTCTGTCCAACCTGCCATTAATGTGGACTTTCAAGTACTTGTAGGAGGGGACATCCACTCCTTGAATAGTAACTGAACATAGAGGATCTTTGGAACAGTGAAAGTCAATAACCAGTTCTTTGGTTCTGCTGATGTTAAAATGCTGATCATTCTCTTTGCAACAAGAAACAAACTTCTCCACCTGACTATTTTACTCTAGCTCATCTCCTTTACCAATAAAACCACATAAATGCAGAATTATCTGAGAATTTCTGCAAGTGACATAACTTGCTATTATATTTATAGTCTGAGATGTACAAAATAACAAGACTGTTCTTTGTAGTGCTCCAGTATTGCTCATATACATACCAGGAAACACAGTCCTTGAATCTCACAAACTGCAGCCTTCCTGACAGGAGAGGACACCATAGGCCAGTCCACCTGCATATCTCTGAGTTTACCACTTAACAGGGACGACTGGATGGTATTGAAGATAACAAAGAAATCAAAAACCATAATCCTCACAGTGCTGCCAGCTTTATCAAGGTGAGAATAAGCCTTATGGTGCAGATAGATAACTACATCCTCCACTCCAATCTTTGTCCGATAGCAAACTGCAGTGGATCAATGTAGTCTACCACAAGAAGACTCATATAGTCCAGGACCAGTTTTTCATATTTGTCCAACTTGCACTGAACAAGCTAATTTTACATCACTTGCCACTACACTGAAACTAGCGGTTTACTAGGGTAAAAATTGAGTGACGATGGCATTATATGTAATTGTTTTGGTAGTGTCTAACATATTATTAGTATAGTATAGTATATTAACTGATGCTACAGTACCTACCTGATATATGGCTGAGGATTATTTATTACCGCCATTTAGTCAGACATTACAGACACGTTTTTAAATTTTACCAACGAACCCAGCCACATGGGATGCACAAACCACTGTGTTTCTTCGCGTTGGTCCCAAGCCCAGATAAATGGGGAGGGTTACGTCAGGAAGGGCATCCAGTGTAAAATTTTGCCAAATCAATATGCAGACAACAATACAAATTTCCATACCAGATCGGTCGAGCACCGGGTTAACAACGACCGCCACCAGTACTGTTAGCCAACAGAATGCTGGCAGAAATTGGGCTACTGTTGCCCAGAGAAGAAGAGGGGGGAGACATATCCGGAGGCAGAAGGAAAGGAGGAAGTTAAAGAGAGTGGAACTGAGGGTAGGAACTTTGAATGCTGGCACTATGACTGGTAAAGGGAGAGAGTTAGCAGATATGATAGAGAGAAGGAAGGATGATATATTGTGCATGCAAGAGACTAAATGGAAGGGGAGTAAGGCCAGGTGGATCGTAGGTGGATTCAAATTGTTCTAACATAGTGTGGATAGGAGGAGAAATGGAGTAGGGGTTATTCTGAAGGAACAGTATGTCAAGAGTGTTTTGGAGGTAAAAAGAATGTCAGATAGAGTGATGATTATGAAGCTGGAAATTGGAGGTGTGATGATGAATGTTGTTACTGCATATGCCCTGCAAGTTGAGTGTGCAATGGATGAGAAAGAAGATTTCTGGAGTTAGTTGGATGAAGTGATGAACAGTGTACCCAAGGGACAGAAAGTGGTGATTGGAGCGGATTTCAATTGACATGTTGGTGAAGGGAACAGAGGAGACGAGGAGGTGATGGGTAGGTATGGTGTCAAGGAGAGGAATGAAGGTCAGAGGATACTGGATTTTGCCAAAAGGATGGACATGGCTGTGGTGAATACGTATTTTAAGAAGAGGGAGGAACATAGGGTTATGTACAAGAGTGGAGGAAGATGCATACCGGTAGATTACATCCTATGCAGAAGAGTTAATCTGAAGGAGATTGAAGACTACAAAGTGGTGGCAGGGGAAGGTGTAGTTAAGCAGCATAGGATGGTGGTCTGTAGGATGACGTTGGAGATCAAGAAGAGGAAGAGAGTGAGGGCAGAGCCAAGGATCAAATTGTGGAAGTTGAAAAAGGAAGACTGCAAGGTTTTTTTTTTTTTTTTTTTAACCGTGTCCTGTTCGGCTGTGAAGCAATCAGAATTGATGTCTGAATGCTGGCGACTAGCCTTACAGTTTTTCTCTCAGGTGGAGCGTTACAGCTTCTGCTGACGCCACGCCTGATACCAAAACTTTATTAGAAATATTTTCAGATGTTTTTAAGATTCGAACCGGACACGGAGACAAAAATGAAAGAAAAAGAAGAGAGAAAAGGAGGAGATGGAGGTAAAGGGGGAAGGGGGGATTTTCGTATAGAATAAACAATAAATGAACCAGAATCCGCTTCTAGACCTGCAGAAAAAGAGGGGAAAAAAAAACAAAAAAACCACAAGACAAAAACATTGATGCATCAGCTACATGAAGATATATCAAAGTAAAAATGTTTGCTAACAATCACACAGTAATTATTACTAAGGCATTTAGGGCCAACCACAGCCTTAGGTCATGTGCTGAAGATGTCCAAGTCATACCTATGAAAGCACCATGTGAGCACCTGTGTGCGTACGCACGCTTGTATGTGTAAGGTTTCTCTATAGGAGCGTCCAATAGTGAGTGTGAAGGGCCACAGACCTGCCCCCAAAAACGTGCGGAAGATGGAGGGAGTTCCAAGCCCAGAAATCCAGCGGTCACCCCAGAGCGCGGAGACCCCAGGGAGACCGTCACCAGAGAAGCCCCAACCCCCCCTCGAGAGGCACAGAGGATCACCCCGGGGGGCCACAACCAGCAGCCTGCAGAGTCCCGGGAGACATCAACGGCTAGCCCCCAGGCCCGCCTGTAGCCGCTCACCCCAGAGCCGGCCGGGCCCAGAACCCAGCAGCCCGGGACAAAAGGGCGACCCACCCCGCCGAGGACCCAACAGACCCCAGGGACCCAGATCCCACCAGGCAGCCACCGGGAGCGACCAGACAGATGTTTAAAAAAAAAAAAGTGACAGGGGGAGGGTAGGCGAAGATGTTGTAGCATTGCCAGATGTCCCAGGAGAGGGGAGGAGTCCAAAACCCCACCTGACATATACAGTCACACACAAATACAGTCATACACTCCCTCCCTCATGCTCTCACATACACATACAACCCAAGACTTACAAGGATGTACGCCAGACACCCATTCACACTCCCCATACACACCCTACTAACTCTGGTCCCGGTGCTGCCGTACCGAGGGCACAACCATTCCCGGACGCCAGAGTTAGCCCCGTTCCGCTGGGGTAATAATGAGCAGGCACCCCCGTCCAACGCAGAGCAAAGCAACCCACCACTCCAGACCACAGGCAGACGGCCAGCTCCCACTCCTAGCCTCCAGCCCCGGGCAGCTAACCGAGAACAGAGGTGTAATAAGACCTCTAGTCTCCCTCCGCCGGCTCCAATGTTATGTTAACGTGTGTTGATAAGGTGCATTTTGTGGTTGGGGGGGCACGGGCAGTGCCGGCATCATGTGGCCTACACCAGCTGATGCCAACACACAGCCCCACTTCCCCCCCAAAACCCTCCGTGACTAGGTGCAGTTTAAAATTGGAAGTGGGCACTGGCACTCGGAGTGAGGCTGGAATTTCCCCCCACCGG
Organism: Polypterus bichir lapradei; assembly: GCA_026402145.1. Taxonomy (NCBI): domain Eukaryota; kingdom Metazoa; phylum Chordata; class Cladistia; order Polypteriformes; family Polypteridae; genus Polypterus; species Polypterus bichir. The sequence goes on from JANRMT010062842.1 coordinate 35,011,532, forward strand.
ATGCCGTTGAGTGTGCTCACTCCCAAGACCCTGAGTGTGCATTTGTGTAAAATGTTGTTTGTGGAAGTGTTTAATGTGCAAATAAAATTGGAGGGTAGGCTGCCACAGGACTGCGGAAATGGGATCCATACCCGCACCCCCTGACTTACCCACACCCCAAGGCCCTATGTGCATATTTGTGTGATGATGTGAGGGAGCAGGAGGAGGGAAATGTCTGAGGATGGGGAGGAATGGCTGAGGGGCCTGAGCCCTCCAGGGAGCCAGCTCCCCTACTGGCCCCACTAGGCACCTCAGTTCCCAAAATCCACCCGGGGCGTGGAGGCCCCAGCCCATCTAGCCATGGCTCAAAGCAGCAGCATCACAGAGCCCCAAGGAGTCTGAGGCCACCAACCCACACCACCCCCGCAGAGTATTTACTCCCATCCCCACATTTACTCAACTTTCAGACTAAGTAAGACATAAGACACCCAGGTAAAGCTGGACCCCCCCCCCCTCCCCCGGACATCCCCCTCCCCCATGGCGGAGCCAGGACCCGGCACCGCCGCATGTTCCGGCCCTCTTCCCGGCAGCGTACATGCCAGGACCCAATCCCCAAGGCCCCACCCAGACCCCCATCCGGGGACGGCCGCCCCCAAACCCCAAGCCACCAGGCCCCCACCCAGACCCACCCAGGGGCGATGCAGCCACCAGGCAGTGACCCGCAGCCACCGTCAAGACCCCCCAAGGCCCCACACACAACTACCAGAAGTCCACCCCCCGAGGCAACCCAAGCACCACCAGAGTGGGGCAGCAGCCCCCCCAGCCCAAGACCCCCCTAGTGAACCCACCCCCAGGGATCCTCCAGACACTCCAAGCTCAGACTCTCCACCACAACAACCACAGCATCCCGCAGGACAATATCAATGACCCTCCATCGTCGCTATGTGATGGAACCGATCAAAGGAGCCCAGAGAGATTGATTTGAAGTGGAGGCAGAGGCTGTCTCAAGTGTAATATGATCCAATAAAAGATTTCTATACTGGTTAATGCAAAGATTATCTTTGTTTTTCCAGTTTATGAGGATAGTTTTCTTAGCGATGCATATGGCAGTGAGAACTACGTGAACCAAATTTGTTTCAATCGGGACATCCTCTAGGTTCCCCAGCAGGCAAAATGAGGGGGAAGTTGGGATATCACATTTCAAACACTTTGACAGGTCTTCACATACTCCATACCAGAATCCCTGAACAGGTGGACATGACCACAGTGCGTGGATATAACTGTCAGGAATGTTGTCTGTGCAGTGTGTGCAGGTGTCAGATGGCACAAATCCCATCCTAAACATCCGATGACCTGTATAGTGTACTCTGTGTAGAATTTTGTATTGAATTAATTGTAAATTGGGGTTTCTGATCGTTTTAAAAGTTTTTAAACAAGTTTGGGACCAAAAAGTCTGGTCAAAGCTAACTAATAGATCCGCCTCCCATTTACCTATAGGAATTGCTATTGTATCATCTATTTTGGTCAATGTTTTATATACTTTAGACAGTAATTTGGGATGTTTGAGATTACAGAAGTCTAATACCCTTGATGGTGTTTGTAATTCTACTTTATTAAGCTTAAATTTTTCTTTAACTACTGATTTAATTTGGAGATATTCTAAAAATCTATTCTTGTCTATCCCAAATTGGGAGACTATTCTGTTAAATGGAGTGAAATCCAATCCTTCAAATATGTGTTCCATGTACAGAATTCCCTTACTTTTCCAGTATGGGAAGTTCATCATTTTATTGTTTTGCAATATGTCAGGATTATTCCAGATGGGTGTGCGTCTGCATGGAATTAATGAAGACTCTGTCATTTTTAGATATTCCCACCATGCTGTCAGTGAGGTGCTAATATTAATACTTTTAAAGCTTTCATGCTTTCTTATTTTTGAGCTAATAAACGGTAGGTCCGAAAGCTCTATAGTATTGCAAAGTGTCTGTTCTACATCTAACCAGGACTCATCCAGCGGGTTATGTTGCAACCATCTTGGTATATATTGGAGCCTGTTGGCTAAGAAATAATGATAGAAGTTGGGTAGATCCAGCCCTCCTCTATCTTTGGTCTTCTGTAGTGTTTTTAAGCTAATTCGTGGAGGTTTATCCTTCCAAAGGAATTTAGTGATAGAGGAGTCCAGGGATCTAAACCAATCAGATGATGGCTTGTTTGGGATCATTGAAAATAAGTAATTGATTCTTGGTAAAACCATCATTTTAATTGTGGCAACCCTCCCCATAAGTGATATCGGTAAGGATTTCCATCTAGCAAGATCATCTTCCACTTTCTTTAATAGTGGGATGTAGTTTAGTTTAGTTAGATCTGCCAGCCTGGGAGAGACATGAATGCCCAGATATGTAATATTCCCTGATTCCAATTGTGTATTAAGGGAATTGACAAAAGAAAAATTAATTGGGAGAACAATGGATTTTAACCAGTTTATTGAGTAATCTGAAACTCTTGAAAAGGAGTTTATTAGTTCAATTGCTTGGGAGAGAGAGGATTGAGAATTCTGGAGAAAAAGTAACACGTCATCTGCATAAAGACTGATTTTATGTTCTATGTTCTTACACTTTATGCCTTTAATAACTGTAGTTTGCCTGATTGCTGCTGCTAGTGGTTCAATAAAAATAGCAAATAGCGAGGGGGAGAGTGGGCATCCCTGCCTAGTCCCCCTCTGAAGACAGAAGCTAGCTGATGTTTGGTCATTTGTCCTGACACATGCTGTTGGTGAACTGTATAATATTTTTAACCAGTTTATGAAGAAGTTTCCAAAACCAAATTTATGTAAAGTTGCAAATAAGAACTTCCAGTTAACTCTGTCAAAAGCCTTTTCTGCATCGAGAGATAATATACTGGTTCCCATGTTTCTGCTGTAAAAAAAGTCTATTAAGTTAAGTAATCTACGTGAATTTGTGGATGAATGTCTCCCCTTAATGAAACCAGTTTGGTCTGGGTGTATTATGAAAGGGGTTACCTTCTCTAATCTTTTTGCAAGGGCTTTACAAATTATTTTGAGGTCAACATTAATAAGAGAAATGGGGTGATAGCTGGTAGGAAATTTAGGATCTTTGCCTGGTTTTAACAGGAGACTAATGTTGGCTGAATTCATATTTGGCTGTAGTCTACCATTTTCTTCTATTTCACTCATCATTCTGAAAAATGTTGGAGCTAGAATGATCCAGAATTCTTTGTAGAACTCTGCTGGAAACCCATCTGGACCTGGAGCTTTTCTATTAGGCATGGAGTTAAGAGCTTCGTGAAGCTCATCTGATGTTAATGGCGAGTCCAGGACTGTAGCTTGACTATCTGATAATTTAGGAAGTATTATCCTGTCTAGAAACTCATTGATCTCATTATCTGATGGGTTAATCTGTGGTGAGTACAAGGTTTTGTAAAAATCTCTGAAAGTGTTGTTTATTCTTTCAGGATCATATACTATATTCCCAGTTGAGTCTTTAACAGCAGATATGGCAGTTTTCTCTTTGTTTATTTTTAACTGGTTGGCTAAAAACTTGCCTGATTTATTTCCGTGTTCAAAGTTTTCTATTCGTAGTCTTTGTGCTAAAAATTGTATTTTTTTGTCAATAATTCCTTTAAGTTCTAGTTTACTTTTACGCAATTTGTTTTGTAATTCTTCTTCTGTGGATGCCTCTAAAGACTTAATGATTTCTTCTAATTCCTGAATACGTTTGTTTTCTATTTTTTTCTTATGTGATGAGAAGGAGATTATTTTACCTCTCATCACTGCTTTCTCTGCCTCCCAGAGAACAGATGCTGATGTTCCAGGCAGGTCATTATGTTCTAAATATAAAGCCCACTCTTTTTTATAATATTCCACAAAACCTTCGTCTCTAAGCAGTGACGTATTAAACCTCCAGTTTTTACTTGATGGGATTTTTTTCTTATTTAACAGAGTTAAAGAAATTGGAGCATGATCGCTGACAACTATAGGGTGTATCTCAGTGTCTGAAATGTTAGCCAATAATGAGCTGCTGACTAGAAAATAGTCCAAACGTGAGTGAGAGTGATGAACATGTGAGAAAAAAGTATACTCTCTACGGCTGGGATAAAAAGATCGCCATGCATCACAAAGCCCATAATCACTCATATACTGTTTGACTATATTAGTGGAATGCCAATTGCGCTGAGTCCCAGCTGTACTGAGCCTGTCTGAAGAATAATCCATCCAAAAATTAAAATCTCCCGCAAGTATAAGTGGACAGTCCAAGTGTTCGGAGAGTACAGAGAAAAAATTATGAAAGAATGCGGGGTCATCTATGTTTGGACAGTATATGCTAACAATACATAAGCTTTGATTTTGTATAGATAGTTTTAGTATTATAAATCTACCATCTGGATCTGAGATGTCCAATACTTTGAAATTGATATTTTTGTGTATTAAAATAGCTACACCTCTTTGTCTAGAGTTATAGGGGGCAGAGAACAGTCTGGGAAACTCAGATGTTTTAAGTTCATCTGCAACTGTGGCAGACCTATGAGTCTCTTGTAATAAGACAACATCTGCCTGCATTCTTTTAAGCTGATCAAAAATCTTTAATCTCTTCTCTCTAGAGCCAGTTCCGTGAACATTCCAACTGACAAACCTTAGTGTACCCATAGTTATGTGTGTGAGTAGCTAATGTATGGTGCCTTCATGTGAATAAATTAAGTAAATAAATGTATAATTTAATCTGAAAAAATAAAGCAATAAATAAGTAAATAAATTTAAAAAAAAGTATAATAATGCTAATAACAATAATAATATTATTAATGCTGATGATAATAATATTAATGCTGAAAATAATAATAATACTAATATTAATACTGAAAATAATAATAAGAAAGACTGCAAGGTTAAGTTTAGGGAGAAGGTGAGACAGGCACTGGATGGTAGTGAAGAATTACCAGACAGTTGGAAAACTACAGCAGATGTAGTAAGGGTGACAGCAAGAAGGGGGATTGGCATGACATCTGGGCAGAGGAAATGGGGAAGTACAGGAGAGTATACAGAGGAAGAGAATGGCAAAGAAGAAGTGGGATAGTCAGAGAGATGCAGAAATTAGACAAGAGTACAAGGAGATAAGGCACAAGGTGAAGAGAGAGGTGGTGAAGGCTAAAGAAAAGGCGTATGATGAGTTGTATGAGATGTTGGACACTAAGGAGGGAGAAAAGGACCTGTACTGATTGGCTAGACAGAGGGACTGAGCTGGGAAAGATGTGCAGCAGGTTAGGGTAATAAAGGATAAAGATGGAAACGTACTCACAAGCGAGGAGGGTTTGTTGAGCAGTTGGAAAGAGTACTTTGAGAGGCTGATGAATGATAGAGAACAAGAGAGAGAAGAGGTTGGATGATGTGGACATAGTGAATCAGGAAGTGCAACGGATTAGCAAGGAGGGAGTAAGGACAGCTATGAAGAGGATGAAGAATAAAAAAAACATTGGTCCAGATTACATATCTGTGGAAGCATGGAGGTGTTTAGGAGAGATGGCAGTGTAGTTTTTAACCAAATTGTTTAATGGAATCTTGGAAAGTGAGAGAATGCCTAAGGAGTGGAGAAGAAGTGTACTGGTGCCGATATTTAAGAATAAGGGGGATGTGCAAGACTGTAGTACCTACAGGGGATAAAATTGATGAGCCACTGCATGAACGTATGGGAAAGAGTAGTGGAAGAGCACCACAGATGCAATGTTTGCTCTGAGGGTGTTGATGGAGAAGTATAGAGGAGGCCAGAAGGAGTTGCATTGCGTCTTTGTGGACCTGGAGAAAGCATATGACAGGGTGTCTCGAGAAGACGTGTGGTATTGTATGAGGAAGTCAGAATGGAATGGTGATGGACAGGTTGACAGACGAGATTAGACAGGAGTCCCTGTGGAATATGATGTTTGCTGATGACATTGTGATCTGTAGCGATAGTAGGGAGTAGGTTGAGGAAACCCTAGAGAGGTGGATATATGCTCTAGAGAGGAGAGGAATGAAGGTCAGTATGAACAAGACAGAATACATGTGTGTAAATGAGAGGATGGTCAGTGGAATGGTGAGGAGAGAGTGCAGGCAGGGTGAGTAGTAATATGTCAGGTGGGTTCTGTCAAAATTTAATCCAATTTGATTGATGAGATTAAACCACGCCCCTTTTTAATCGAAGACCGGAAGTCTCTCCCCCACTAACCATCTGTTGTTTATTGACCTTTGATGACCTTTCCGGAAGGCCCTGTTGATTAATGACAGGAAGTCCCCACCCCCACCCACCGGTTGTTTGTTGACCTTTGATGACCTTTAGCCCGGGCCATCTGTTTTCCCAGGAAGCTGTCAAGGGCAATTTGATGGATGCCCCCACCCTCCTTGAACCCTCCACCACCCCCACCCATCTGTTTGATGACCTTTAGCCCGGGCCATCTGTTTTCCCAGGAAACTGTCAAGGGCAATTTGATGGATGCCCCCACCCCTTGAACCCCCCACCACCCCCACCCATCTGTTTGATGACCTTTAGCCCTGCCATCTGTTTTCCCCAGGAAACTGTCAAGGGGCGATTTGATGGATGCCCCCACCCCTTGAACCCCCCGCCCCCCTGCTTGGCCACCGGCCCTGAACCATCTCGGTAGGGCAAGTCCAGACATGCCCAAGGGCTGCCTAGGCCCCCGCCGCCCCCCTTGAACCCATCACCACCCCAACCACTTCCCAGCCCCCCTCTTCCTAAGACAAGTTCAGGCATGTTGCAGCCGGCCCCTGTACAAGTTCAGGCATGTTCCTATCTATACCCAGAATGAATGGTCTGCCTCACCGATAGCCAGAATATGATGTCTGGCCCCTCCACTTCCTGGGACACTTCTGAAACTGGTGTATAAAAAGCGATGCATTTTCCTCAGTTCTAAACACTCTGAAGAAAAAATGGAATCTATACCAGATGCCCCAGTGAAGCGTCAGTTCCGTAGATTCTATTCTAAGGATCGTTTGAAAAGGGTTAAAAGATGTCTGGTTCCCGAGTTTCTTCAAGCTGGAGCGGCCGACGAGGAACGGGTCAAGTTGTGCGAAACAAGGGTAGAATCAGGCGCGGTCGATAAGGAAAACTGTCCTCCGCCTGTAGTATTCAAGGACTGAATTCGGCAAGCTTAAGCGATGGGCCGGTAACGGGCTAACTGTTCTGAAACATCGTTCGAATCGAGCGATGACGAATTGTAAAACCTCCCTTTATTTACGCCACGCCCAAAACCTCTTACCATAAATACTCAGTCTGTCAACGGATCCAGGCGAGGGATCAGACCATTTCAGAATTCGTTGAAGCTTTTAAAAGCTCTCTGCATATCATCAGCTTCTGACTCTGAAATGACGGAGGTCGGCGTAACATCCTCGGGGGTTCCGCCTAAGACTCCAAAGACTCAGGCTTCAAGACCTGAATCTTACCAGTTCTATAACTCTTTCCGGATGGATAGCATTCAGGACCGCCAAGAATCTGACCCGCGTTATTTTACTATACGGCCTGATTACACACTCTGGTCAAGAGACCTTGAGACAGATACCGGATTCCAGTCTCCTTGGTCGAGTGGGGCCTTACCCGTCACACCCAATGGTGATCAGCCGGACACTGTCGTCTCCAATGGAGATCAGACGGAAACCTCTCACCTAGCTCCAGGGCAGCCTTGGGTGCACAAACAAGTTCCGCAGGAACCGATGTCGATCGGACTTTCTGAGACAAATATGGATTGTCCCGATGGTGTACTGCCTGAAACCTGGAAAAAGGCCCTGCAGCTTGTTAAAGGTCTGATGACGTCTCTGTTGGACATTATTGTCTACTACGACCAGAAAAAAGAATGTCAAGGCTGTGGTGTAAATCACCCTGCCCAGGTAAGACATACCTGCCTCTTTGAACCTGAAATCACCTACCGCCAAGGGCGCTTTCAGAAGATTCTGAAGATTTTCCGTAAATATTGGCTGAAACGACTAGCTGTGAAAGTTCTCGGGTATTTTAATATTCTATTGCCAATTCCCAAAATATATGTAGTGATTGAAAAGACTGTGGATGAATTTGAAAGTACCAGCTCTATTTATGATACTGTAATGCAGTCATTTTATGAAATGGATGAATACTCCTACTGTGTAACCCGCCGTGTGGCAAATGAGTTTTGTAAGCGTAATATTAATCATGAGGGTCATATGAATCTGTGGACTAAATATGACCTGGAATTTGATGATATGATAGAGCTGATGGGTCTTTCTGAGCCTGAAACCACAACCGTCTGAAAAATTCAGACTCCTAAATAAAGGTTTTATAATTTTGTAACTGGCGTCAGTGTCTGTTTTATCATCGAAGATGGAGCAGGTCTTGGAAAAAACATATTATAACTCTGAGAATCCCGGGTCCTTGGGGGGTAAGGATTCCTTGAAAAGAGCTCTCTCGCAAGCGGGTCACCATATTGGGTCACAAGAAGTGGCCGATTGGTTATCCGGGCAATACACCTACACGATACATAAACCGGCCAGAATCCATTTTAAAAGGAATAAGGTGTATGTTTCCAATATTGATGGGCAATGGCAGGTCGATCTGGTGGATATGACAAACTTGTCCGAGTATAACAGAGGTTACAAGTATCTACTGACTTGTATAGATATTCTTTCTAAATACGCTTGGGTCAGGGTTCTGAAAAACAAAACGGGCAAAGAAGTAACCAGGGCTTTTCGAGAAATTTTGGAGGAAGGTAGAGTACCCGTCAAACTTCAGACGGATAGCGGTAAAGAGTTTCTCAATCGGGAATTTCAAAGCCTGATCAACAAACACGGAATAAAACATTTCACCACCGCTAGTGAATTAAAGGCTTCGGTGGTGGAGAGGTTCAATCGAACTCTGAAGACCAAAATGTGGCGTTATTTCAGCTCCCGGAATACCCGGGCCTATCTGCAGGGGCTACAGGACTTGGTGAAATCTTATAATCTCAGCTATCACCGAGGTATAAAAATGGCCCCTGCCGAGGTGAATAGTTCCAATTCTTGGAAAGTCTTTAAAAACTTATACGGTCTAACTAAAACCAAAAGAAATATAAAATATAAATTCAAAGTCGGTGATACGGTCAGAGTGTCAAAATCCCGGAATCCTTTTACCAAGGGTTACGAACAAACATTTTCAGACGAGGTATTTACCATTTCTGAATTAGTCCCCAGGGAACCGCCCGTCTACAAACTCAAAGACTATGACGGAGAAGACATTATAGGATCCTTTTACGACGCAGAGTTACAAAAGATTCGAGGTACGGACGTCTTCAGGATTGAAAAGATTTTGGCGAAAAAAAATATACGTAGAAAAAAGAATATTTTGGTGAAATGGCTCGGTTGGCCCGAAAAGTTTAACAGTTGGATTCCTGAAAGCTACGCGCAAGACGTTAAATACTGAGAATCAAAAATAGTATTTCATTTACGGTCTGTTCACAATGGAGAGAAAAAGCTTTTACGTTGTACTACCCAGCAATTCTTCCCAGGATGTTTTCCCTAATAATACCATCGCCGAATTTACCGTCAAATTAGCCGCCCCAATCGAACTACAGGGCGCCTGGGAAGTTGGATTGGTGGAAATTCAGTATCCGCACACGTGGAACACCCTAGACAAACCGGATAATGACTTTATGTTGGTGAATCCGCTAATAGCTAAATTTTACAGTATTCCCGCGGGCTATTACTCTAGTATCGAGAAAGTGGCAGACAAGATGAATGAAGTGGTGTTGAAAGATTCGAAATTCTTGGAGTCCCGTTCAGCAGAAACTACGAAATTCCGCTATAGCGCTCTAAAGCGTAGATTCTATTTCTCAAACACTGTGAAGGATGAAACTCTGCATGTCAAGGGGCAATTAGGTAGGATTCTAGGAGCTCATTCGGACACAACTATTGGTCTGGTGAATGAAGCTCCTTACCCCGCGGATATTAGAGCGGGGTTTTATTCCTTGTACGTCTACAGCGGCATTGTGTCTCACCAAAGAGTCGGAGACAGCTACGTCCCTCTCTTGAGATGCGTACATATTGAGGATGAGATGAATAAGATTACCACAATCACCTACGACAAGCCGCACTACGTTCCGGTCAGCAAGAATCAGTTTGATACTTTGACCATTGAAATAAAGACAGATCAGAACAAAGCGGTTCCATTTCAGTTTGGCAAGGTCATAGTCAAGTTACATTTCAGACCCTCCAAGAGGTGTATACACGACTAATACAGAGATGAGATCTTACCTGGACCCTAGCCCTTACGTGCATTATTATGAAGCCCAAGCCGGTAACGGCCTCCCCGGGTTCTCTGGATCCCCAGTGATGTATGGCTCTGGGATCGGTGGGATATTTCGAGGACTATTTAGAAGAGCTTTGCCTCTCTTGAAAAGAGGATTCGAAATTGTCAAACCGCACATTAAATCAGCCGCTAAGAATATTGTCAAAGACGTGGTGGCTGGAGCCATGTCAGGAGCGATGACTCGAGGAAACGAAGAAAATCAAGCTGGGGCGGGTCTAATGGTGATGAGGAAAACTAAACGTAAGAGACCTCCTGGGTCACGAGCAGCCCCGATCATCAAAAAGACGCGCCGTTCAGCTTTTACTTCATTTTCTTCTCTCCGCCACAAGGACAAGTTCCGTGCCCGCAGAAAAAAGAAATCGAAAAACATTTTTTTAACTCAAAATGTCTTTCGTTCATCGAATGTCTCAAGAGTGTGTGAAATCCGAGCTGGACTTGTTTACTGTACCCTATACTCAGACTAGTGTAGAAAAAAGCATCTACGTCGAGGTCCCCCCTCTCTCAGCTCTATCTGAAGTCGCTCCGTTGGAGTTTCTGATTACCGGGAATGGGGAAGACTACTTGGACCTGAATAACACGCTTCTACACGTCCGATGCAAAATCGTCAATGCCGACGGAACTAATCCACCCCCCGTGGCCAAGGTAGCCTTTGTTAATTATCCGATAGCCGCTTTATTTTCACAAGTGGATGTAACCCTGGGAGATCGCTTAATATCACAGAGTTCCAGCCTTTACCCGTATAGGGCCCTTTTTGAAGGATTGTTAAATTACAGCAGTGAAACTCTCAAGTACCAATTTGGTACGGGTCTTTTTTACAAAGACTCGGCCAACGAACATGAAAACACAACCTTGGACGGACCGAATGAGGGGTTCAAAAAAAGAAACGGTTATATGGCCCAGGGTAAGACAGTAGAACTCCTCGGATCTATTCATTCCAACCTATTTTTTCAAGAAAAATTAATTCTAAACGGAGTGGACGTCAGAATAAAAATGGTGCGGAGCAAAAATGAATTCTGTCTGATGTCCGGAGATGCCGAGCGTTACAAAGTAAACATTTTATCCGCTTCTCTTTTTGTCAAGAAAGTTAAAGTTTCAGCGGCAGTGAAATTGGGGCACGCGCACGCACTCACAAACGCCAACGCCAAGTACCCTGTGGAAAGAGTGAATATGAAAGTTCTCAGTTTACCGGCCGGGATACGGGTGAGCAATCAGGAGAACCTGTTCTTGGGACAATTACCCAAGTACGTGGTCCTAGGCATGGTGGATAATGATGCCTTTTCTGGGGATTACGCCAGAAACCCCTTCAATTTCAAACATAACCATGTGGAATTCCTGGCCTTGTATTTGGACGGAGAGCAGATTCCCGCAAAACCATTTCAACCCAATTTTGCTAATGACATCACCGCTCGAGAATATTACAACCTTGTGTTGGCCACCGGAAAGCACTTGAAAGACCTTCCTCTAGCTATCAGTCGTTCTGAATTCTCCAGTTCCGTCTTCTCTGAGATGTATCGCCAGCCAGTGTTCTCCGGGTTGATTTTGACGGTGAGTATTGACGATGATCATGGTTGGGAGCTCCGTAAGTATCATTTTAGGCAGCTCGTCGCACGCCAACACTCCGTAAAACAGATTTTCTGTGTACGGATTACTGGACATGAGTTCGTTGATCTGCAGGGTGTTCATGCTTTTTTAGTAATCATAAAGTATATTTCTTCTCTGGTTTATTTCAATAATGTTGTCAAAGACCGAGTACACTATTAGATTCACAGTATTGGGTAGGGGTTGCCGAAAGCGGATTTCAAATCTCATGTTCCCAGTTTTCATC